>JAKELG010000606.1:0-19240 GCA_021527035.1 Lactarius vividus
CACGATCACGTACAACAATAGGGCGTATCAGTCATCCAAACACGAGGCGACATGATCCGAAGTCCATGACACATTACATCTGACATACCGAGTCATCGCGAATACGTCAGAGTCCACGACCGGTCCGGGCAGTCCGAGAACGAAACGTAACATCCGTTCCCTGCTTCTTATTCCCATACCCCACCTTGATATGCCTATAACTCCTCATGCACCCAACTGTTTCTGATAATCTCTTTGTTGCATGATACGTCTTTACGCCCCCTTCCTTGTATATCAAAGTTCACGGCGCTCCAGTCTCAGCTGACTTGCACATGACCCCACGCAATCACCATGTTTCTTACTATAGTTGCACCTTTGTTCTACTTTTACTCAGAACCCACATATCGCGCCATATGTTTGTTGTGTACAAACATCCTGTACTAGTATATAAGTCGCACGCTACCTAGCTTGTATGGTAGACTTGACTTCTTGTGTAATACCACATCATTGTCAATCCATGAACGACTTTACACTCGCTGTTTTGCTTGAGCACAACTTTGGTTCACCTTTGCGCTTGAACCCCAGAACTTCCCAACTATCACCTACATGTCCGAAGAGACCATGTGGTGCTTATTCATCATCGAACTTAGTCTTAACCAACTACCTCGCATCCCGTTACCTTGGCCTGAGCGACTTAGTGACGTGCACGTCGCACATAACGTTCCTGTGGTAACGTTACATTAAGTCAAGTCTCTCACAACCCTGGCGACTAGTAGGAGTCGCACGAAATTCCAGCTGCAGTACATCAATCGGTATCTAACCGATGAACTCTCCAGCCACAAAAAGGGCACAGTAATCTGGGAAGAAATTCATAACCAAGAGGGGTACTTCATCTTTGATGCCAAAAATCAGGAATATCACCAAGTCCACTACTTCGATGACACTTGTATTTGGGCTTACATCGACTACAACACAAAACAAGGATGGTGGTACGCCTACAAAGCTGTCCCTTCACAATTCGGCGCAGGACCCCTCGGGTCAACCAACATCACAGGAATTAACGTCGACCCAGACAAATCAACCACCCTCACTCCCATACAGCCAGAGATGGCCACCAACACTCAGGTCGCCACTAGCCTTACTACCACGGGAGCCTCTGGCTCGGGCAGTGGAGGACCACATGCTACAGGAAGTCGATCGGCTGCTCAGACGGGTGGAGCGACTTATAGCTCTAGCACCCAGCTGATGACGGGGACAAGCGGTGGCCCAACTGCTGGACTTGGTGGAGGCATACATGGTAGCGGTGGAGGCCCACCAGGTGGCGGTGCCCCTGGTGGCAGTGGAGGCGGTCCAGGTGGTGGAGCCTCTGGAGGTGGCACCCCAGGAGGAGGTGTGCTCCCTGTGGGCCCAGCCAGGGCAATACCAGCACTGGGAGGGGGCAAACTTGGGGGCAACCCACCACCTGTCTTTGATGGAAATCGAGAGGAGAGCTGAAACTTTCTTCGATCCTTTCGAATTTATCGAGGAATGAACCCAACTGTGGACCAGCTTACAGTACCCTACTCGTGAGCCATGACCTTCCTCTCATACATGAGGGGGCATCTGGTAGATGATTGGGTAGATGAGCAGACTGTGTGGCTGGACACCCAGATAGCAGGAGGGGTACTGCATAATGAAGAAAATCTATGGAACACGGTCCTTGACTGGTTCACAAACGCCTACACTGACACCACTGAACAAACCAGAGTGCGCCAAGACATCAATAAACTAAAGATGATTGGCAAAGACATCAACACATATATCGCGAAATTCCAAAACCTCACAGCAAAAGCTGGCTATAATCCAGACGAAGCCAATGTCATTGAAAAATTCCAAGCAGGACTCCCCGACAACCTCGTAATCAATGCAATACACTTCCAACACCCTGTTACATGGGATCAATGGAAAGCAGTGGCACGACTTCAGCAAGCTGAATACCTTATGCTGAAGCCCCGCCTCACATGCAACCGACAAAATGAGAAATGAGGGGGTCACACCTGAGACCAGTGGGTCCAAGCCCTTAACAAGACGCTGAGAAGCAAAGGATGGTCGTGGAGGGGAGATGTTTCTGATGCGGAGAAAAGGGTCATGTGTCACGTAATTGCCCACAAAAAGGCACTCGCGCTGCTCAGACCACAAGTGATGGAGGAGCGCCTCCTCCCATCCCCACTACCCCCGCAACATCGCCTCCCCCCCTTGTTACTCAAGTTGCCATATCAGCAAACCACGTACTGTTGAATGATGAAGCGGCTGATGCTCAGATCGCAGCGCTGGCTGCTCAACCAAAAGAAGTGCAGGACCTCCTGGTGGAGAAGCTTTTTGGAGGAAAGGATTTTCCGAACGCCTGAACCCATCGGCCTGGGTAAAGGTGCTACACGTGTATTATAGCAGATATCGATCCATGCGAATCCCAGTTCTTTTCAAATCTGCAAACGCGATGGCCGAATGACAAGTCCTGTTGGACTCTGGAGCAACCAACAATTTTATTTGTGTGGAGCTGCTCAAATGAATGCATCTCGGAACCTGACCTGTCTCTGTCCCCATCACTATATGGAACGTTGATGGAACTTACAACCGAGACGGTGTGACAACCCAGTACACTGATTTGGCGGTGCGGACTGGTGAGCGCATGAAGACACTTCGTTTCCTGGTAACCAATCTAGGAAAGGATGAAGCAATCCTGGGCTACCCCTGGTTCTCGGCCTTCAAGCCTGAGATAGAGTGGAGAAACGCCACGCTGAATGAAAACTTCCAACCAGTCGTAATCTCCAGCCTGAACCTCCAGAGCGATGCCATGCCCATAGAAGCCGCCATTAGAGCTCTACAGGCATATGAGCTTGACGAGGAGGCGTGGGAGCAGGTTGTGAACGAAGAATCGGAGCCAAGCATTACCTTCCTGTGAAAAATGACCACTGCATCAGAACTCGCTCAGCAGGAAGCGGCTAAGAAACAGATCTGAATGTTTGAGGAAATGGTTCCTCCAGAATATTGGTCATACTGCAAGGTGTTCAGTGAAGAGGCATCGCATCAATTTCCCCCATCCCATGTATGGGACCACGCCATTGAATTACTCCCTGATGCGCCTACCACCCTTGACTGCAAAGTGTACCCCCTAACTGCAAACAAAGGAGAAGCACTTACGGCCTTCCTGAACGAACAACTTGAGAAGGGATACATTTGCCCTTCAAAATCCACCTACGCGTCACCCTTCTTCTTTATCAAAAAGAAGGACGGAAAACTGCACCCGGTACAAGATTATTGACACCTCAACGAACTCACTGTAAAGAACCACTACCCCCTCCCCCTTATCCCTGAACTTGTCAATCGCATCCAGACCGCGTGGTTGTACTCAAAGCTAGACATTCGATGGGGGTACAATAATATTCGTATCCAGGAGGGAGATGAGTGGAAAGTGGCATTTAAAACCAACCAAGGACTATTCGAACCACGTGTCATGTTCTTTGGCCTCACCAATTTGTTATGCTACCATGGCATTAGTCTGACTTGGACTCAATAATGGCGATCACAACTTAGCAGCTTCAAGAATATTGTTCGTAGGTCTTGAGAATCCCTTGAAATACGATCAAGGCGATCCAAAGGGATTTAAGGATAAGGACCAAGGCGATGAAGACTTGGTGATGTGAAATGATGACGGCTTTAGACTCGAAGGTCAAGGGAATCAGAGGGTTCGAAGCTCGAAGGCTTGACAAGTCAGGAGGGAGAAAGTGGTATTTCAGAAGAAGACCAAGATGGTGTATCTTGGTCTTCCCAGTCCACTATTTATACATATGAAGAGGTAGCTTTAAAGCTCCTCTATGAGTCCGATATCGTATGGCGTAAGTAGCTCAAACCCTACTACTGCTGTACTAGTAATGAGTAATACTAGCAATCACATGCTAGTACTGCTCGTGCTGACTGATGGTGAAGTCCGTGACTAATCTCTACTTACTACCGTAGTCACAACCGTGTAGTAAGCGTCCACTTCGCACCTTGTATTGTCCGTCCGTTACATCACCCCCTTTTCAGCTGCGGCGCCCACGATGCCGGTGAAGGCGGGGTCCTGTCATCCAACCTTCCTGTACCTCTTCAATCCTCTCCAACGTGTTAGCCATCTCCAACCTGAACTTACTGCGCCCTAACTCCGCCTTTACCCCACCGAGCGTGGCGGCGAGTTGGTGGAGCTGCTGCTCCATCCTCTCAGCCTCGTACACGTAGGCCCGGTAGTGGTGAACTTCTGCTCTGAGGCTGACGTTGTGGAGCTTGCCAATGGCGCGATCGAGGCGAGGGCGGTCGTGGTAACCGCCTGCAAATAGGTGCATGTCTTCTTGGGGGTATTGCTCCTTCCCTGTGGCCTTGACATGGGGCTCGGTGTAGAGGGGCTGCGAGTAGACCTTCTCGCTGTCCTCCACCAGGCCGAGCACAATGGGGTCGGAGCCCATGATAACTTGGACATACACGGCTTGACACATCTGTCCTTGTCCGTCGTTGATGGGGTAGTGGACGAAGTCCTCCCCGTGGTTGTATCGATACCCATAAGGCGGCGGCCCCAGGGTGGCGTGTCATAGTCGGAATAAGGGGAATGGAGGGGGTGCGTCGGCCCGCATGCTGCCTCGGTACAGGGGATGCCTGTGGGTGTTGCAGGTGTAGGGAGTTTCGGCAGGGTTGTCAGTGTCTGTAGCGGTGGAGATGAGGGGGTGCTCAGCTGGGTAGCTGTCTGCTAAGCTCCCTCGGACTTGCTCGAGGATTGTCTCCTTGCCTCTTGACACTCCTTCCTCTCCCGTGTCCACTCTCGTCGCCTCCGAAGGGCTTCTCGCCTCTGTTCGGCCGCCTTCCTCAGCTGTTCCCACTGCCAATCCTCCGCTACCTGCCTCCACCATTGCTCCTGCCACCGCTCCCAGTCGACCGTTGCTGGCGTCTTGGGTTTCCTCCTTGGTTCAATACTCGATTCGTACTTGGAGAGGTCGAGGTGAGGTAGGCGCAGACTCTGGGAGAGCTGCACAAAGCCTATCGACTTCGGCCGTCGTGAAGGGGACTTCGTTGATGCGTTGTCCGTCCTGAGAGAGGATCCACCAGGTGGCGGGGTTGCTGGTTCCGTCAGCGTAGCTGGCTGGGATGGTGGATTGAAGGGCTGCTGTGAGCTCTTCGTAGGTGATGGGGCCCGTGTTTTGGGCAACTCGAGCAATGGCCTCGGCGGCAGAGGGAATGGACATTGTTGTGAGAATGGAAAAGAGGAAGCCAGGATGAGGACAATGAGAGGATGATGGGGTTTGCTGCCAGATTTGCGCTGCTTTTAAGTGATGCGTGTGTCGGGGATTCAATGATTGATACTCAGCTATGGCCTTGTCTGTGAATACGTCATCCTTGTTGACCCACTGATTCTCCGAGTCGGGGTATCCCTTCCATTTGATCAGGTATTGCAAATGCTGTCTTCTGCCAAAGAGCCGATGGTCCAGAATCTTCTCAACCTCGTATTCCTCTTCCCCTCCTACCAAGTTGGGTGCTGGGCGCTGGAAATTTTCTCTGTGCATGAGCGTTTCGCGATAGGGTGTGAGAAGATCGATGTGAAATACGGGGTGGATGCTCCACTGCGTGGGAAGCTCCAGTTGGTAGTTTACTGGGGACAGGACCCGCATGATTTTGAAGGGTCTGTGTCTTCTAGCCACCAGTTTGGGAGTCGGCTGATTGGTTCTCAAGTGGCGTCCTTCCAGCCATACGTAATCTCCGAGTCGGAGTTCAGGGGTGTCTCGGTGTTTGACCCACATGAGTTGCGCCTTTTTGATGAGGTCGTGGGCTTCTTTCCGGGCTTCTCGGAACTGCTCCAGCCTCGTGGTAACCTGTGGGATTGGAGAGGGCTTATCGAGCCAATCAGCGCATGGGTCGTATCCCATGAGGAGTGAGAATGGAGACTTCCTTGTTGCCTTGTGTGGCCAGTTATTGTGAGCAAATTCTGCTATGGGTAGGAACACCACCCAGTTGTCTTGTCGCTCATTGGTCCAGAATCAGAGATATTGCTCCAGCCACTGGTTCGTCCTTTCCGATTGCCCATCTGTTCAAGGGTGGTATGCTGTCGAGATGTTCTGTTGAATTCCCAGGATTTCACAGAGTTCTCTTGTGAATTTGGACGCGAAACGAGGGTCTCAGTCACTGATGATCTTTGACGGGAGTCTGAATCGTTTGAAGACATGAGTTGCGTAAAGTCCGGCAGTTTCTTCCATGGAGATCTCTTCGTTACAAGGTATGAATATAGATGCCTTGGTACAGTCGTGATCCGTTACTGTGAGGATGGAGTTGTACCCTTGTGATGTGGGGAGCTTGGTGATGAAGTCGAGGGCTATAGTCTCAAATGGTAGTGCGTCCTCCTTGGGGGTTATAGGCATTAATGGGGCTCTAGTTGGGCGTGTATTGACTTTATGTCTCTGGCACTCTGCGCATCCCTTGACATAGTTTCGTACATCCAGTTTCAGTTCCAGCCACCAGTACCGTCGTTCCACTAGGCGTGTAGTTTTCGTGATTCCAGGGTGTCCGTGTACCGGTGGGTCGTGATGAGCAGATATGAGCCTTCGTTTTTCGTCTAGTGATCCTGTAATGACGTACTTCCCTTGTCGATACCACGCTCCATCGATGTGCTTTAGCTGGTGTTGTTCTACCCAGTAGCGAAGGGTGATTTTGGTTTGTGGCAGTTGTTGGGTGGCTTGTACGGTTGTGACCCTCGCGAATACATCTTCTGGTAGAACTACAATGTTCTTGTTGTCTCGTTCTCCTTGGTCATAGTCTGGTCTTCGTGACAAGGCATCGGCCCTGCCATTTTTCTTTCCTGGGATGTGGTGAATCTCGAAGTTGTACTCCATTAGTTCAAGTACTTCCCTGGCTACCCTTCGGCTTATCTTTTGCGGAAGTTTCCAGTATTGGAGGTTCATGTGGTCGGAGTGGATTTTGATTTTGTGCGGGGATCTGGCCAATAGTGGTCTCCAGTGTCTGAGTGCTTTGACGATGGCAAGGAGTTCTAAGTCATAGATGTCGTAGTTTTGCTTGGCTTTGTTCAGGGTGGCCGAGTAGTAACCGAGGGGGTGTTTTTTGCCATCCTCTTTCTTCTGAAGTAGTACTTGTAACGCTACCACGGCGTTAGTCCGACTTGGACATGTATGAGGGCGTTCACGACTTAGCGAGTTTCGTTATAGTGCAGATAAGTATGAAGGATTCCTTGGTAAACGACTAAGGCGGTCCAAAGGGCCCGAAGGGTCAAGATCAGGATAACGAGTACTTGTTGATGTGGAATGACGACGGCCTTAGACTCAAAGGTCAAGGAAAATGGCAAGTCGAGGTGCAAAGACCCGAAGAGAAGAGGTTACAAGTGGTATTCTGAAGAAGACCAAGATGGCGTATCTTGGTCTTCTAGAGCCACTATTTATACATATAAGAGGCAGCTTTAAAGCTCCTCTGTGAGTCCGACAACCCGTAGCGTAAGTAGCTCGAACCCTACTACCGCTATCCTAGTAATGAGTCATGCTGGCAATCACATGCCAACACGACGTGTAGTGACTAAGTCCATGACTAATTCCTACTTACTATTGTAGTCATAACCGTATAGTAAGAGATCACCTCGTCTTTGTATCGTAAATCTGTCCGCTAAAGTCCCGATCGTGACAGTACTGCTCTGGTTGCGAAGCCCGACGCGTCCACTTCCAGTTCGAATGGGTCACCTAGTTTTGGGTGGGCTAACACTGGTTCTTCCGTGACCAGGGATTTGAGCTTCTTGAAGGCCTTGTCCTCTTTGTCTGTCCATCTCCATTCCATGTCCTTCCTTGTAAGTTTATTGAGAGGTTTGGCGTGTGTGGCGAAGCCGCGAATGAAGAGTCGGTAAAAATTGCAGAAGCCCAGGAATGAGCATACATCATGGACCTTGGTTGGCGTGGGCCAATCTCTGATGCCTGAAATTTTTATCAGGTCCATGCGTGTTACCCCCTTTTCAAGGATTACCCCCAGGTAATCCATTCGCGGCTTGTTGAAGAGGCACTTCTCGAGTTTGAAGTAGAGGTCGTGGTCCATGGTGACTTGTAGTACGTCGCTTACAGCCTCTTCATGTTCCTTTTGCCCTGCCGGGTCCTTTGTGGCTATACTGATGTCGTCCATATAGACTCGTATGATGGTTCCCTTTTGTTCGTGTTTCGCGATGGTGTCTTGGTATATGGTATTCATCATGGTTTGGAAGGTTGCCGGGGAATTGGTGAGTCCAAAATACATGACCGTGGGTTTGAAGAGTCTGTACCGTGTTTTAAACGCTGCCTTGTGTTCATCTCCTTCTTGTATCCTTATGTTGTTGTACCCCCATCGGACGTCTAGCTTGGTGTAGGTGTGTGCTAGACTGAGATCTGTAATGAGGTCGGTGATGAGAGGGAGAGGGTATTGGTTGCGAATGGTGACTGCATTGATCTTCCTATAGTCCTGTACCGGTCGTAGTTTTCCGTCTTTCTTTTTGATAAAGAAGAAAGATGATGTGTAGGGAGATTTGGAGGGTCGTATGTATCCCTTCTTTAGTTGTTCGTCCAGGAATTCTTTGAGTTTGCTGTCTTCTTCTTGGGTCATAGGGTAGACTTTGCAATCGATCGCCAACGGTGTGCCTTCCTTAAACTCTATTGTGTGGTCCCATGGTTGGGAAGGGGGAAACCAATTGGATGCTTCTTCGCTGAAGATCTTTGCGAACTGTTGGTAAGCCGAGGGAAGTTCCACTTCATCATGGAACTGCTTAGCTTCGATGGCAAGTTCTGTTGTGGTAGTGTGTAGGCAACTTTCCTCCTCTAGTTCTTCTATGATATCTTCCTTTTCTTCTTCTGTAACGGTAGTTCCTATGACGTGGTTTTCTTTGTTGGGATTGATTGATCGGATTACTACTGGCAGCATTTTCTCGTGTATGGTTGCGTATCTCCAGTTGATTGTGGGTTCATATGTTGCCAGCCAGGGATATCCAAGTACCAGATCTTCGTTCCCCAGGTCGGTGACTAGGAAGCGCATCTTTTGTCGCCATTGGTTAGTTTGGACGTCGAGGTCTATGAAGTGAGTGATACTGCCCGCTTTGTTTTCCGTGTTGTCTATGTTCCATATTTTTCTCGGATGTTCCAGTGTTTGTAGTCCGAGGCCCATTCTTTTGGCGAATGAAGGGCATATAAAATTATCCGTCGCCCCCAAATCTACTAGTGTTCTGATGTCGGCCATAGCGTAACTTGTGCAAATTGAGACTGGAATTCGAAGAGATCGATAGCGAGTCATGATTACAGAGTTACAATTGACTGCCCTCACCCAGGCCAATGGGTTCAGGCGTTCTGAAAACCCTCTTTCCCCCACATTTCTTGGAGGATGAGGTCCTTTACATCATCTGTCTCCCCTGCCACTCTGGCCAACCAATCCCTCGCCCTTTGTTGTGGGGGTGCCGTATTGGTCACTCGGACCTGCGCCGGGGGTTCTTCCTGTGTATAGTAGTCGGTTTCAGTCATTCAACTGGTGGTTGCTCTTTTGCATGGCTGTGGGCAGTTTCGTGAGAAGTGTCCACTCTGGTTACAGTTGTAACAGATGACTGTCCTCATGTCTCGGGGTGGGGGTCCTCCTCCTCGTCCGTATCCTCCTCGTTGTGGCCTTGGGATAAAGGGTCTGTTGGCGTCTCCTACCTCTGCCACTCTTGCGCGTGTTCTATCCACCAATGTGTCCATTGCATTTGGATCATATCTGGGTGGTGGTGGTCCTCGCAGTGGTCCCCAATTAGGAGGCTGTGGTCTCCAGCAGGGTTGTGCTGATGATGGAGGCATCTTGCTCTTGAAATTGTTGAGGCGTGCCTTCATGTGGATGTACTGCTTTTGTCGGCGTAAGGCGCACCTTTTCCAATCCTCAAAGGTGTGGGGTTCATCCAGCTCGTATACCTTCATAAACAGCACTTGTGGTAATCCCGCCGTAAATTGATTGATGGTTTGTCGGTTGTTTAGGTTATAATGAGCTTTCCTTGCCAGTCGTTCAAACTGGACCACGTACACATCAATATCCTCTCCTGTCATCTTGATTCCTTTCTGGAGTTCAGCTTGGGCTTGTTCTTCTTCCAGAATGTTGGAAAACCGTTTGGCGAATTCCGTGGCGATGTGGTTCCACAGGGTTTGGGAGTATTGACTCACTCCTCTTCACACTTCTCGGTTTAACCATTCGAGCATGGTCAGCATCCATTCGCTGACATTGACCCCTTTGACGTATCCTAAGAATAGGAGCGATCTTTGATATTCATTTTGCATGATAGGGGCGTCCAGATTCATTCCCCAGTAGACATGCCATTGTGTTAGGAAGGCCTTGTATTTAGTGCAGTCTCTGTTGTATATGGTCAGAGGTTCACCTGATAGTCTGTCTGACCCATGCCCCCCACCTCCTCCTGGCAGTCCTGGCGGTCCTTCTCCTCTGGGTGGTCTTCCTCCTCCTGGGAATCCTCCTCCTGTTGGTCCTTGTCCTGGCAACCCCCCTGGCAACCCACCAGGTGGTGGTGGTGGGTCCCATCGGGGGATCTGGTTGGTCTGGGCCTATTGCTCTGAATAATGCCGCGTCATCCGCAGTCATTCGGTGCCCTGTGGAGGGGTTTATGGGGTTGAGGATAGCTTCTGCTTCTTCTCTGATGCGTCGTACTTCTTCCATGGTTTGGACTTCTGTAGTCATGGGACTTCTAATGTGAATTTCTTCTGGGACAGTGATGTGTAACGACTCAGCTATGTGGGCCAATAGGCTCGAATCATCTCCTGTTGCTGGTCGTATTTCACTTTCTGTAGCGGTATGTTCTTCCACTGGTTCTTCGTGGCTTGATTCCGAAGGTGCTTGCTCTCTCGGTTGTTCTTCCTCACTTTCGCTGCTACTGTTGTCACTGTCTCCGTCAAGTGGTCCCCAGTCTTCTCCATGAAGTTCTCTTGAGTCGATGTTGCAATGATAGTGTCTTCCTACTGGTCTAACGATGTCCCACCGGTTGTCTATTGGATTCCACGTAATTTCCGTCCAACAGAAGTTTGAATAGTTGAACTCAACTGGTCAATATCTGATGGCTTCTCCCAGGAAGTCGACGAAGTATCTGGTGTCTCCTCTATATTCTCTCCACCTCGCTGCACCTAGGAATCATTGTGGTACTGATCTTTCTCCTCTTGTGTCGAGGCTATAGGGTTGGAAGTTTCTCCACTGTTCTCTTGTAGTGAACACCACATTTGGGGGATCTTGGTCTTAATGTTACGCTACCACGGCGTTAGTCTGACTTGGACTCGATAATGGCAATCACAACTTAGCAGCTTCGAGAATATCATTCGTAGGTCTTGAGAATCCCTTGAAATAGGATCAAGGCGATCCAAAGTGTTACGTTTCGTTCTCGGACTGCCCGGCCCGGTCGTGGACTCTGACGTATTCGCGATGACTCGGTATGTCAGATGTAATGTGTCATGGACTTCGGATCATGTTGCCTCGTGTTTGGATGACTGATGCTCGCTATTGTTGTACGTGATCGTGATTAGGCTTGCTGACTGATGCTCTATTGTTGTACGAGTTTCGGATTACGACGATGACTGCGCATTCTATTATTAGGATACGCTACTTACGCTATTGGCTACCTATGAGTTCGAGCGGAGCTGGAAATAGCTTCCTTACTTGTATTTAAGCTCGTAGTAGTACAGACCAGGATCCCCATCTTGGTCTTCTTCGAAATACCACTCTTCACTCGTCTTCTGTGCTAGGGACTCGTAGTGTCCCTAAGTGAACTAGCTCCGGCATATCCCTTTACGACCAAGGGGGATCCCCGTGACTTCATCTCCATCTTCCCTTGTGAATGGTAGATTCACCGATCGTGCCTTATCCGCCTGGTACTACGTGTCACCTCGTATTCGAGTACCTCAACTCCCGAACTGCCCGACCAACTCATTGCTACTATATTGTCGACAACCTCAATTGGGAATATGTTCATACCGTCCCGTCCCCGCCTAACGGAGTACCAATAGAAGAGACTCTCTACACGTATAGGGATTCCACCGGCACGTATCAACCTCACCCCGCTGTCTTCCCGCTCTCGGATATTCGTAGATTCCACCCCCGAGGGAACCCACGTTACAATAGTGCCTAAGTCAGGCAAACGTCCGTGGTAGACGTTACATTAAGACCAAGATCCTTCAACGTGGCTTCCGCAGTAACAACCCGCGACCTTTGGATTCCATTCCGACCCTATCACATTGACAGAAGAGGGGAACGCAACATCCCCAAACAATACCTCAAAGAGGCCTTTTGGCAGACAGAACAAGGAGACCCAGGCTACGTAGTCCTCTACACCTACAAGGACGGCAAAACCGGACTCATCCCGGTAGAATTTAACTTTGAACACACCTGTTGGACAGAACTCAAGTGGGACGCTCTCCACTACAAACTACAAGTCGTCCGACCCGCAGGATCGAGCCTCAAACTCGACATACTACAAAGCGAAGTCACCACCAGAGACCAGTGGGGCCCCATCGACGGACAAGAAGAAGAACCAGTCCGCTCCCCCACTCCCAAGACACCCGCACCATCCCCTTCGTTGGGAAGCAACCCAGAGGAAATTCGAATCCTCGAAGCACAAGCCGAAGAAGAAGAAGCGCAGCTGGGATTATTAGCTGAGTCCATCCCCACAGACATGACCACTACTATTACCGAACAACCCACCACGTTCCAGGAACCCGCGCGCATTAGCCGCAGGGAAGGCCCCCCTCCAGGAGGACACGGAGGAGGAGGAGGAGGCGATGGAGGAGGCGATGGAGGAGGCGACCCAGGGGGACCCCTCTTCACCGGACCTAACGTGTCAAGCGGAACCAAACCTGAGAAGTTTATGGGCAAGGAACCCCTCGTATTCACTGGAGACCGCACCAAAGTCCAACAATTCCTCACTCAATGGGAACTATTCGTAGAGACCAACTACGACAACCCTGCGTTCACCCTTCCCTACCGCAAAGCACTAATCTTCCTGACCTATATCCAGGGAGACCACGTCAATGAATGGGTCCTCTCCACCACCAAGTGGGTCAAGGCCTACAAGGCCAAGCACGGCCCCTACGACAGATGGATCTGGGAAGCTATCGAACTTGGCTTCCGCAACACGTTCGCCGACACTCTCGAAAAAGAAAGGGCGCAACAAGAGCTCCAGAAAGGTTTCCGCATGGAAGGACAAGACATCGACTCGTACGTCGCCAAGTTCGAGAAAGCGGTTCGAGAAGCGGGGTACCGTTTCGACGACTCGCTCGTCCTGGACAAATTCACCAGCGGACTTCCGGTGGAACTATACAAGAATGCCTACAACTTCCACAGCCCAAACACGTACGCCCAATGGAAAGTGGCAGCATTAGAACAACAGCGCAAGTGGATGCACCTACAAACACGTTTGGGGGGACGTAAACCCCCGGGACCCGGTAAGCAGGGCAACACCTCTCTCAGAACATTCAACGCTCCAAACCGCCCTCAGCAACCCCGTCAGGGATGGCAAGCGTTCAGGAATCACCCTGACGCCATGGACACCACTCCCGGGAGAGTCCGCGCCCGCTTAGCAGGATCGGAAGAGATCGATTACGCCAAACCCCCCTATACCCAACAAGGGGGACGACCAAATCAAGGAATCATCGACAAGAAGAACCTTCTTTGCTACAACTGTGGCAGAGCAGGCCACTTCCAACGCGACTGTCGACAACCTCGTCGCCCGCGCAATAACGCGAACTGGCAGCCGCGCCAAGGACGCGGGGCGTTTATAGAGGAGATTCAAAGTGTAGCCGAAGAACCCCTCATCCAACTTGAAGACGACGGCGGCAGTAGCCGCGGCGCCCGCGCCACCACTGATACGCCACAAGAACGGGCGACCAGCTGGATAAACGGAGTTCGAAATCTCGACGACGAGGCCAGGGACCTGGTAGTTCGGGACCTATTGGGGCGAGAGGATTTTCAAAGCGCCTGAACCCGACGGCCTGGGTGAGGGCATTACGGTGTAATTCTGTGTTCATAACGCGCTATCAATCTATGCATGTCCCAGTTTCATTGCGCGCAAGTTACGCCATGGCCGACAAAAGAGCACTAGTGGACTCCGGAGCCACAAACAACTTCATACATCCGGACTTCGTCAAACGAATGAGGCTAGGCCTCAAAGAGCTAGACCGTCATCGAAAGATCTGGAACATCGACGGCACGCACAACAAAGGGGGCAAGATTACCCACTGCGTGGATCTAGAGGTACAAACCAAGGGAATTGTCAAAGAAATGAGATTCCTAGTCACCGACGTAGGAGGAGAGGATATCATTCTAGGATACCCCTGGCTGGCAACCTTCCAACCCGACATCCAGTGGGCCACTGCCACCCTAAACGAAGCTGAGTACCCAGTAGTCCTACGAACTACAAACCCCTCAAAACCCCGGATAGATCCGGTCATTGCCAGACTCGTACTCGAGAAACTGCTACTACCGAACAAGCAGAAGATCGAGGAACAGCTCAAGAAGGAATGCGACCTCGAAGACACTCGCCTTCGCGCAACAATGTCAACGGAAATGGCGATTGAAGCCAAGCAATACACGGAAGCAAAAGCAGTACCGGAAGAATATCAAAGGCATGTCAAAATCTTTAGCGAAGAAGAATCGAACCGGTTCCCACTATCAAAACCGTGGGATCACGCAATCGACTTCAAGCCAAACGCCCCGGACACTATCGACTGCAAGGTTTATCCCATGAGCCAAGCAGAAGATGCAGCGCTCAAGGAATGGATTGACGAACAACTGGCCAAAGGATACATCAGACCATCGAAATCCCCGTATGCATCATCCTTTTTCTTCATTAAAAAGAAGGACAGAAAGCTACGCCCCGTACAGGACTACCGGAACATCAACAATTGGACTATACGCAACCAATATCCCCTCCCGCTCATCCCAGAACTCATCTCCGACCTAAGCGGAGCGTTCATATTCACCAAACTGGACATCCGCTGGGGGTATAACAACGTAAGGATCAAAGAGGGGGATCAGGAGAAAGCGGCGTTTAAAACAAAATACGGACTTTTCGAACCCACGGTAATGTTCTTTGGGCTAACCAACTCTCCGGCAACCTTCCAAACCATGATGAACGAAATCTGCAAAGACCTCATTGCATACCACGAAACCAAAGGGACGGTCATTAGGGTATACATGGACGACATAGGAATAGCCACTCGATCAACAGAACAGGCACACATCGACGCGGTACATGACATACTGGACCTTTTGGAAGAAAATGACCTATTCCTCAAACCGGAAAAATGCATCTTCCACGCCCCTAGCATCGATTACCTGGGGGTAATCATTGAAAAGGGGGTGACACGAATGGACCCCGTCAAAATTTCGGGCATCAAGGATTGGCCAACCCCCAAAAACGTCAAACAGGTGCGATCATTCCTAGGTTTTTGCAACTTCTACCGCGCTTTCATCCGAAATTTTGCCACACATGCACGACCCCTCAACAAACTCACACGCAAGGACACCGAATGGACATGGACAACCGTAGAACAAGAAGCCTTCGACAAAATCAAGAAACTCGTCACGGAAGAACCGGTACTCGCACATGCAAAACTGGAAGACCAATTCGAACTAGAGGTGGATGCCTCAGGGTTCGCAGTAGGAGCAGTGCTACTCCAGCGTAAGGAAGATGGCAAGAGACACCCCATTGCGTACTATTCGAACACGCTCAGCGCCGCAGAACGGAACTACGACATATACGACTTGGAACTACTGGCAATCGTCAAAGCACTCCGAAACTGGCGGCACTACCTAGCCGGATCTCCACACAAGATCAAGGTTTTCTCGGACCATATGAATCTCCAATACTGGCGCTCCCCACAAAAGATAAGCCGCCGAGTTGCCCGGGAAGTACTAGAACTCTCAGAATATGATATCGAGATTCACCACATCAAAGGTACGGCAAATGGAAGAGCCAACGCCTTATCTAGACGCCCGGGTTACGACCAAGGAGAAAACGACAATGATCAAGTAACGGTGTTACCTGATGAAATCTTTGTTAGGGCCGCAGCAATAGACACCACGGAAGACCCCCTCCGCATCAACGCCACTATCTCGGTACAGGAGATGGAAAAGGTAAACCCGGTATACGCCCAGGATGAAGATAAGCTCCGCCCTTGGATAGACCCACACGGACTAAAGAAGGTCGAAGGGACCTGGTACAAAGATGGACGCCGAGTAGTCACGGGAGGACTCCTAGAAAAAAGAGAACTCATTAAGAACCATCACGACCCTCCGGTATACGGACACCCGGGAATCAGCCGAACGATCAAACTCGTGGAAAGATACTACTGGTGGCCAGGCCTCAGGAACGAGGTCATGGAGTATGTCAAGGGTTGCGCCGACTGCCAGCGCATCAAAGTCAACACCAGGGCCATCAAAGCGCCACTGCGCCCAATTTTCCCAAAACCCGAAGCTATGCCGTTTGAAACTATTGCCCTTGACTTCATCACTAAACTTCCAGAAGCACAGGGCTGTGACACGATCCTCACGATAACGGACCATGACTGCACGAAAATGTCTCTCTTTATCCCCTGTCAAGAAGAGATCTCGGCGAGGGCACGGCTGCGTTGTATGTCAAGCATGTGTTTCCCCGATTCGGACTCCCGGGCAAAATCATCAGCGACCGGGACCCCCGATTCGCCTCCAAATTTACACGTGAACTGTGCAAGATACTTGGCATCGAACAGAACATCTCCACGGCCTACCACCCGAGGACGGATGGACAGTCAGAACGCACGAATCAATGGCTGGAACAGTATCTGCGATTCTGGGTCAACGAACGACAAGACGACTGGATCCATTATCTCCCCATGGCTGAGTTCACGCATAATAACTGGCCCAGCGAGACCACTAAAGAATCTCCGTTCCAGCTCCTTATGGGATACAATCCGCGTGCTGATTGGACCGATAGGCCATCCCCGATACCCCAAGTGGCGCTAAGGGTCAAACAGTTCAAGGAACTCCGCCGACGCGCGCAGTCGCTGATGATCAAAGCGCAGCAGGGGTGGATCAAGGCCAAAGATACGCCCAAATTCCAAATCGGAGACCAAGTGTGGCTTGAAGGACGCCACCTACGTACGCATCAGCCAACGGCAAAACTCGCGGCGCGACACCACGGCCCCTTTAAGGTCGCTCAGGTGATGTCCGCAGTCAACTATCGATTAGAACTTCCCACGCAGTGGCAGATACACCCAGTGTTCCATGTGGACCTCCTAACGCCTTATCGCGAAACACCCATGCATGGGCCCAATTATCAGCGCCCACCGCCAGACTTGGTTAATGGCGAAGAAGAATATGAGGTCGAGAAGATTCTAGACTCTCGGCGGTTCGGCAGAAGTCGCAAACTTCAATACCTGGTCAAATGGAAGGGATACCCCGACTCGGATAATCAATGGGTCGATAAGGATGACGTATTCGCCGACGACGCGATAAGGGAGTTCAAAGATTCTAACCCCGCTAGAGAAACGCATATAAGCGCAGGGAAACTCCAAGAGACGTCCCCATCTCCCCCTCCTACTCATCCACCTACTCATGCGTCCCTCCTCTCCAGTCAACTTCCGCTATGTCGTCAACACCGAGCTTTCGGCACCTTACCGAGTACAGTCCACGCCATCGTCACCCCTGTCGTCTGCCCTCGCCCTTCACCAGCGAGGAGATCGTCCTCCTTCCCCCGGGCCATCCCCAGTTCCTTCGCCGACCCCCACTGTTTATTCCGAGACCAACCAGCCCAGCCGACTCGCCTCCCAGTATGTCCCAACCAGAGCACCCACCCCGACGGGCGACGAACAACAAGGGTACGTTCCCAGCCGACCAGCCTCACCACCGGGACCCGACGAAGGCGGGGACCCGTACGACCCGGCGGAGCGCCTCGAGGCGCATCAGTATTTACGTTACGCCACCCATCTCACCACGACACACTCGGAAACCCCCCCGCTTTGCGGACCCACCGGGGAAGCTATCACATTACCGACGCCGTATCCACCCGCGCTTCGCCGCGATCCAGAGGAGGAACCTGTGCAGGAGACCGAGAGTCGTGCGGAGACACCCCCTCCCAGGGGGTACGAGTACAACAGGGGAGTCCACTATATTCCCTTTCAGATTCGCGACGCTCAAGAACGTCTTTGGCCGGCCCGGTATACTCAGCTCATCCTCACCGCCGACCCCTTCGTATTGGCCTTCCGAGCCAATTGCAACCAACAATACGGGAAGCCCGTCCACGCCACCCCCTACTACGACGAGCAGTCCTCTGCCCCCGCTTACACCGACGACGACCTCACGTTCCTGCTCTCCGATGCAGGACTAGTCGACTCGGTCGACCAGGCACTCCTTCATCAGAAGGATGCGACCCTCATCGCCGAGGTACACCGCTACCGCTGCATGACACTCGGGTGGCGAGCACAGCAACATCGCGTGGCGGCAGAACAGATGAAGTTGGAGAGGTTAGAGATAGATCGCAACAGGTGCGTCGCCCGACTTCAGCGGGCGCATGCAGTGGACCGCATCGAGAACATTCGGGCCTCGCTTCATCGCGGACCCAAGGCGGAGCAGGATGCAGAGGAGATATCCCGCATCAGGGCGTTGCGCTCCGTAGGCACCAACCCCCTCGCCGTTATGCGTGGTCAAGCTGGGGCTTGATGCTGAAAAGGGGGTGATGTTACGTTTCGTTCTCGGACTGCCCGGCCCGGTCGTGGACTCTGACGTATTCGCGATGACTCGGTATGTCAGATGTAATGTGTCATGGACTTCGGATCATGTTGCCTCGTGTTTGGATGACTGATGCTCGCTATTGTTGTACGTGATCGTGATTAGGCTTGCTGACTGATGCTCTATTGTTGTACGAGTTTCGGATTACGACGATGACTGCGCATTCTATTATTAGGATACGCTACTTACGCTATTGGCTACCTATGAGTTCGAGCGGAGCTGGAAATAGCTTCCTTACTTGTATTTAAGCTCGTAGTAGTACAGACCAGGATCCCCATCTTGGTCTTCTTCGAAATACCACTCTTCACTCGTCTTCTGTGCTAGGGACTCGTAGTGTCCCTAAGTGAACTAGCTCCGGCATATCCCTTTACGACCAAGGGGGATCCCCGTGACTTCATCTCCATCTTCCCTTGTGAATGGTAGATTCGCCGATCGTGCCTTATCCGCCTGGTACCACGTGTCACCTCGTATT
>JAKELG010000607.1:0-19215 GCA_021527035.1 Lactarius vividus
CTTGTCGTCATCTTGCGTGTATATCAGGTTGATCTTTTCCATTTCTTGCACTGATATGGTGGCATTGATTTGGAGTGGATCTTCCGTGGTGTCCAATGAGGTTGCCCTTACGAAGACTTCATCTGGTAGTACCGTGACGTGTTTGTTATCTCCTTCCCCTGATCGTAGTCTGGGCGTCTAGATAGAGTGTCGGCTCTCCTATTCGCTGTTCCCTTGATATGGTGAATCTCGATGTCATATTCAGAGAGTTCTAGTACTTCCCAGGCTACTCGGCAGCTTATCTTTTCTGGGGAGCGCCAGTATTGTAGGTTCATGTGATCCGAGAACACCTTGATCTTGTGCGGGGATCCTGCTAGGTAATGACGCCAGTTCCGGAGCGCTTTGACGATTGCTAGTAGTTCGAGGTCGTAGATGTCGTAATTCCGTTCCGCGGCGCTGAGAGTGTTTGAGTAATATGCGATGGGATGCCTCTTGCTGTCTTCTTTGCGCTGGAGCAGTACTGCTCCTACTGCGAATCCTGATGCATCCACTTCTAACTCAAATTGATCTTCCAGGTTGGTGTGTGCGAGCACTGGCTCTTCCGTGACGAGGTTCTTGATTTTGTCAAAGGCTTCTTGTTCTCTGCCGTTGTCCATGTCCATTTGGTGTCTTTGCGCGTGAGTTTGTTAAGGGGTCGTGCATAGGTGGCGAAATTTCGAATGAAAGCGCGGTAAAAGTTGCAGAAACCTAGGAATGATCGCACCTGTTTGACATTTTTTGGGGTAGGCCATTCTTTGATGCCGGAAATTTTGACAGGTCCATACGAGTCACCCCCTTTTCAATGATTACCCCCAGGTAATTGATGCTAGGGGCGTGGAAGATGCACTTCTCCGGTTTGAGGAAGAGGTCGTTTTGCTCCAATAGATCCAAAATGTCATGTACCACGTCAATGTGTGCCTGTTCGTTAGACCTTGTAGTGATGCCAATGTCGTCCATGTATACCCTAATGATCGTCCCTTTTGTCTCATGGTACACGATGAGGTCCTTGCAGATCTCGTTCATCATCGTTTGGAAGGTTGCCGGGGAGTTTGTCAGTCCGAAGAACATTACCGTGGGTTCGAAAAGTCCATAGCATGTTTGAATGCAGCCTTTTCCTGATCCCTTCTTTGATGCGCACATTGTTGTACCCCCAACGGATGTCGAGCTTGGTGAATATAAAGGCTCCACTGAGGTCGGCTATGAGTTCGGGTATGAGCGGGAGGGGGTATTGGTTGCATATGGTCCATTTGTTGATATTCCGGTAATCCTGTACTGGGCGTAGCTTTCCGTCCTTCTTTTTAATGAAGGAAAAGGATGATGCATATGGAGATTTAGAGGGCCTGATATATCCTTTTGCCAGTTGTTCATCGATCCATTCCTTCAATGCTTTGTCTTCCGCTTGGCTCATTGGGTATACCTTGCAGTCGATGGTGTCTGGGGCGTCGGGTTTGAATTCGATGGCGTGATCCCATGGCTTGGAAAGGGGGAATCGGTGGGATTCTTCCTTACTGAAGATTTTGACGTGTCGTTGGTATTCTTCTGGGACGGCCTTCTTTTCTGTGTATTGTTGTGCTTCTATTGCCAGCTCGCTAGATGTGGTGGCACGTAGTCTTGTGGTTTCCAGGTCGCATTCCTGTCGTAGTTGTTCCTCAATGCGTTGTTTACTAGGTGTACCCAGCAGCTTTTGCACTACCAATCGAGCGATGACGGGATCTATGTGTGGTTTGGTGGGGTTAATGGTGCGAAGTACTACCGGGTACTCAGCTTTGTTCAGGGTGTGCGGAAGCCCATTGGATACTTGGTTGAAACGTAGCCAACCAGGGATATCCAAGGATGATGTCTTCTCCCTCCTACGTCGGTGACGAGGAATCTCATATCCTTCTTGACTCCTTTGGTCTCGACCTCCAGATCCATGCAGTGGGTTATCTTGCCCCCTTTATTGTGCGTGCCGTCAATATTCCAGATCTTTCGATGACGGTCTAACTCTTTGAGGCCTAGCCTCATTCGTCTTGCGAAATCTGGATGAATGAAGTTGTTAGTGGCTCCGGAGTCCACTAATGCTCTCTTGTCGGCCATGGCGTAACTTGCGTGCAGTGAAACTGGAATGTGCATAGATTGATAGCACGTTATGAATACAGAGTTACACCGTAATGCCCTCACCCAGGCCGTCGGGTTCAGGCGCTTTGAAAATCCTCTCACCCCATTAGGTCCCGGACTACCAAATCCCTGGCTTCTTCGTCAAGGTTTCAGACTCCATTTATCCAGCTGGTCGCCCGTTCTTGTGGCGTCTCAGTGGTGGCGTGGGCACCACGGCTACTGCCGCCGTCGTCTTTGAACTGGATCAGGGGTTCTTCGTGCACGCTTTGCACCTCTTCAATGAAGGCCCCACGTCCTTGGCGTGGTTGCCAGTTCACATTGTTGCGCGGGGCGGCAAGGGTTGGAGACAGTTGCGTTGGAAGTGACCGGGTTTGCCGCAGTTAAAGCAATTGACGTTCTTCATGTCGATGACCCCTCTGTTCGGAGGGCGTCCCCCCTGCTGGGTATAGGGTGGTTTGGTGTAATCGATTTCCTCGGATCCCACGAGGCGCGCCCGCACTCTGCCGGGAGTGGTGTCCATGGCGTCTGGGTGATTCCGGAATGCTTGCCACCCTTGGCGAGGCTGCTGGGGGCGGTTTGGAGCGTTGAACATTCTGAGAGAAGTGTTGCCTGGCTTACCGGGTCCCGGGGGTTTATGTCCCCCCAAACGCGTCTGCAAATGCATCCATTTACGCTGTTGCTCTAGAGCGGCTACCTTCCATTGGGCGTAGGTGTTAGGGCTGTGGAAGTTGTAGGCATTTTTGTAGAGTTCCACTGGAAGTCCGCCGGTGAACTTGTCGAGGACTAGGGAGTCGTCGAAGCGATATCCTGCTTCTCGCACCGCCTTCTCGAATTTGGCGATATAGGAGTCTATGTCTTGTCCCTCCATTCGGAATCCCTTTTGAAGGTCTTGCTGAGCGCGTTCCCGTTCGAGGGTATCGGCGAAGGTATTGCGGAAGCCCAACTTGATGGCCTCCCAGATCCATTTGTTGTATGGTCCGTGCTTGGCTTTGTATGCCTTGATCCACTTGGTGGTGGACAGGACCCATTCGTTGACGTGCTCTCCTTGGATGTAGGTGAGGAAAATCAGCGCTTTGCGGTAAGGAAGAGTGAACACAGGGTTATCGTAATTGGTTTCGACGAATAGTTCCCATTGGGTAAGGAACTGTTGAACTTTGGTGTGATCCCCGGTGAATACCAGGGGTTCTTTGCCCATGAATTTCTCAGGTTTGGTTCCGGCCGATACGTTTGGTCCGGTGAAGAGAGGTCCTCCGGGGTCTCCTCCTCCGTCATCTCCTCCTCCTCCTCTGTGTCCTCCTGGTGGCGGCCCTTCTCCTCGGCTTATGTGCGCAGGTTCCTGGAACGTGGTGGGTTGTTCGGTGATCGTGGTAGTCATGTCTGTAGGGATGGACTCAGCTATCAACTTCAACTGAAGTTCTTCTTCTTCTGCTTGGGCTTCGAGGATGCGAATTTCCTCGGGGTTGCTTGCAAGAGATGGGGAAGGTGCAGGTGTCTTGGGTGTGGGTGATCGAACGGGTTCTTCTTCTTGTCCGTCGAGAGGTCCCCACTGATCTCGTGTGGTTACTTCACTTTGTAATATGTTGAGGTGAAGGCTTGATCCTGCAGGTCGGACGACTTGTAGTTTGTAATGGAGTGCGTCCCACTTGAGTTCAGTCCAGCAGGTGTGTTCGAAGTTGAACTCTACTGGGATGAGTCCTGTAGTACCATCTTTGTAAGTGTAAGAGACAACGTAGCCTGGGTCTCCTTGTTCAGTTTGCCAAAATGCTCCTTTGAGGTATTGCTTGGGGATGTTGCGTTCCCCTCTTCTGTCAATGTGATACGGTCGGAATGGGATCCAAAGATCTCGGGTTGTTACTGCTGTGGAAGCCATGTTGAAGGATCTTGGTCTTAATGTAACGTCTACCACAGACGTTTGTCTGACTTAGACGCTGTTGTAATGTGGGTTCCCCTTCGGATATCGGTGGTGGTTGTCTGGCAAGTCGGGAAATACCGTGGGGTGTCGTTGATACGCTCCCGTGAAGTCACGGTACGTATACAAGGGTAGGTCAAGAGGTACACCTGGAGGCGGGTTGGGGACTTTACTGATGTATCTCCACCGAGGGTTGTCAACGATGTAGTAACAATGAGTCGGTTGAGCGGTACGGGTGTTGAGATATTCAAAGACGAGATGGCACGTGGTATTTGGCGGATATGTCACGGCCGGCGAGTCTACCATTCACAAGGGAACTGGAGACGAAGTCACGGGGATCCCCCTTGGTCACAAAGGGATATACTGGAGCTAACTCGCTTAGGGACTCTGCGAGTTCCCTAGCACAGAAGACGAGTAGAGAGTGGTAATTCGAAGAAGACCAAGATGGGGATCCTGGCCTACAGTACTACAAGCTTAAATACATGTAAGGGAGTCAGTTCTAACTCCGCTCAAACTTGTACGTAGCCAATAGCGTAAGTAGCGTAAATCCTAGGACAGGGATCCTAGGAATCAGTCATCCACGTTGTAATACCAGTATCATACAACAATAGAACTTGGAGGCGAATGCATAAGACACATCACATACAACAATGAGGATCATCAGTCAGCCGGAACACGAGGTAACAAGATCCGAAGTCCATGACACATTACTGCTGACATACCGAGTCATCACGGATACGTCAGAGTCCACAACCGGGCCGGACAGTCCGAGAATGAAACGTAACACCTCTCCTATCCCACAGGTTACCACGAGACTCAAACAATTCCGAGAAGCATGGAGAGAGGCACACAACCTCATCAAAAGGGCACAATCCCTATGGGTCAAACACCGAGATACACCCAAACTCCGACTTGGAGATTGCATGTGGCTGGAGGGAGGTCACCTGAGAACCAATCAACCGACTCCCAAACTGGCGGCAAGACGACATGGACCATTCAAAATCATTCAGATCCTGTCTCCAGTCAATTATCAATTGGAACTTCCCACGCAGTGGAGCATCCACTCCTTGTTTCACATTGATCTTCTCATGCCTTATTGTGAAATGCTCATACATGGGGAAAATTTCCAGCACCCACCACTGGATTTGGTAGAAGGAGATGAGGAATATGAGGTTGAGAAGGTTCTGGACCACAGGCACTTCAGCAGAAAACGGCGCCTCCAGTACCTGATCAAATGGAAAGGATACCCTGACTTGGAGAATCAGTGGGTTGACAAGGATGATGTGTTTGCAGATGAAGCCCTAGCTGAGTACCAATCGTTAAATCCCCGATCGATACGCGACTTAAAAGCAAGGAAAGCATTACTGCAACCCCCATCACCTTCCTTACATTGACACACTGGCTTCTTCCAATCCATACTCTCAACCATGTCCATTTCCTCTGCCACTGATGCCATCGCTTGTGTTGCCTCAAACATGGGCCCCATCACCCATCAAGAGCTCATCACCACTCTTCAAAGCCTCATCCCTGCTGAACATGCCCCCAAAACTAGCAACGCCACGGGCTGGTGGCTTGTCACCGAAGACGGGCAGCGACTCAACACCGTGCCGCTCACAATGCCCAAAGTTGATTGGCTTCATAGCGCTCTCTGCAGCAGTGAGGTGTCCTCACCTTGACCTCTCCCAGTCCGAGTGTTACGATTTTCCTTCCTTCTCTCTTGGACGCTTCCGTTCGTTGCTTCTCTTTCCCACACCCCATCTTGTTACGCCCATAACTCATCACGCGCCCAACCATTTCCCATGATCTCTTCGTCGCACGATACGCCCTCATGTCTCCTTCCTTGTATATCAAAGTTCACGGCGCTCCGGTCTCAGCTGACTCCCACATGACCCCGCGCGATCATCATGTTTCCCCACTATAGTACTACCTTTGTTCCGCTTTTACTTAGGACTCCACATATCGCGCCATATGTTTGTTGGGTACAAACATCCTGTACTAGTATATAAGTCGCACGCTACCTAGCTTGTACGGTAGACTTGACTTCTTGTGTAATACCACATCGCTGTCAATCCACGAACGACTTATACGCTCGCTGTTTCGCTTGAGCACGACTTTGGTTCGCTTTTTCGCTTGAACCCCCTGAACTTTCGACTACCATCCGCGTGTCTGAGGAGACCATGTGGTGCTTATTCATCATTGAACTTGGTCTTAACCGACTAACTCGCATCCCGTTACCTCGGCTTGAACGACTTAGTGACGTGCACGTCGCACATAATGTTCCTGTGGTAATGTTACACCGAGTGGAGCAGTGGGTCGAAGAGCCCCTCAACGGCAACATTGCAGTGGCAAGAGTGGAAGAGGGAAGAGAAGTAGAGGCAAGTAGCAGAGGACTGGAAGTGAGAACAGCTTCGGAGGGCAACCAAACGGTGGTTGGAGATGATGAAGCAACGGAAGGACGGAGCGGTAGAGCAGATGAGACAGTATTGGAGCAGACAACAGGAAGTCTGCATGACTACTACCCAGCTGAGCACCTCCTCATCGTCACCACCACCGACACTGACCATCCCTCTGAAACCCCATATGCCTGTGACACCCTAGGATGGCCTCTATACTGCGGGGGCGTGCACACGGACACACCATGTAACGTCTACCATGGACGTTCGTCTGACTTAGATGCTGCTGTAACGTGGGTTCCCTCGAGGGTAGAATCTGTGATTATCCGAGGAGCCTGGAAACACTGCGGGGTGAGGCCAATACGTGCCTGTGGAGTCTCGATAGGTGTAGAGGGTTTCTTGAATGGGTACGTCGGGTGGCGGTCCTGGGACTTTGTGGATATACCTCCACCGAGGGTTGTCGACGATGTAGTAGCAGTGGGTGGGCCGAGCGGTACGCAAGTTGAGGTATTCGAATATGAGATGACACGTGGTATTTGGTGGATACACAACAGTCGGCGAGTCTACCATTCACAGAGGAAGATGGAGACGATGTCACGGGGATCCCCTCTTGGTCGTAGAGGGATATGCCGGAGCTAACTCACTTAGGGACGTTGCGAGTCCCTAGCACAGAAGACAAGTAGAGGAAGTGGTATTGGAAGAAGACCAAGATGGGGATCCTGGTCTGTACTACTACGAACTTAAATACAAGTAAGGGAACCAGTTCTAGCTCCGCTTGAACTCGTACTGAGCCAATAGCGTAAGTAGCGTAAACTAATAATAGAATGTGCAGTCGTCATCGTAATCCGAGTTGCATACAACAATGGAGAACATCAGTCAGCATAGTAAACCACATCACGTACAACAATAGAAGTCATCAGTCAGCCGGAACACAAGGCAATAAGATCCGAAGTCCATGACACATTACTTCTGACATACCGAGTCATCATGAATACGTCAGAGTCCACAACTGGGCCGGGCAGTCCACGGACGAAACGTAACACACCACCACTATTCCCCACTCTCCAACTCTGCCACCGTACCCTCAGGCCCCCACCTCATGGATACAAGTACAACCAGGGGGAGGACTTTGTCCACTACCCCATCACCGACAGCCAGGGTAGGATGCGCCAAGCGTCCTACATTCAAGTCATCATGAACTCCAACCCCATTGTCCTGGGGCTCGTTGAGGACAGCAAGAAGGTCTATGTAGCGGTATGACTTAACGCTACGCCAAGCCAAGTGGAGTGGAATGAACTGTCAAGGGTGAGACCCAAGCTTGGCGCAGAGATAAATCACACACTAGACCTACAGTCAACGTGGAGCGGGCGCACACTAATAAAACCTTTATGCAAGGTTAAAGCACGCGGTGTCACACGGCGGCAGGCTGAGTGGAGAACCAAGAGGACAAGTTAGATAGGCAGATAGTAAGGAAGTACAGATGAATGCGCACCTGAGTGGAGAACCAAGAGGACAAGTTGGTTCCACTCAGGACGCTACAGGCAAGCTTAAGTATCTACTGCGGCTGTGATTAAGTCAGAGCTTGAACACTGTTACTAAGTGTAAAGTAATCGACTATGACTAAAGAGCTGACGTGTCGTGTCTATTAATAGCCTTATCTTTAGTGCTGACTGATGCACTGTCATCAAGGCTGACTATGTATGACATGTCGCTGAGTAAAACCTAATACAGCGCATGATACATGCCTACTAAGCGTAATCTAGAGCGTACTAGAAGGTTCTATCCTTATCTACCAATCAACAGAGTCTGTCCGTATGTAGAATGTGACCATAAAGGGATGTCCGGTATATGGGTATACTTTCCCATGGTCACGTGATCGAAAGTGCACGATATTTCATGTGACTAACTTAAGAACGTGATGGCAGGTCACGTGATCCACAGAAGGCGAAAATAAACGCGTCCGTGACATCACCCCCCTCCTTAAGGGCTGACGTCTGCGTTGGCCTCTGTGTTAACAAATGGATTCTGCCAAGGTAAGGATGCGTATAGGAGAGCCGCTATCTTTCTGGGAGCGCCCAGGTTCTGTTGATGGAACTGCTCAACTTTTTCCGGGGTGTTTGCCAGATTCTTGGCGGGTTCCCATGTGTCCTCGCCTTCACCGTACCCTTTCCAGCGAACAAGGTATTTGAGAGTACGACCGAAGAGTTTTGAGTCTCTTATGTGGTCTACTTCGTACTCTTCTTCTCCCTCAATAACGACTGGATCAGGAGGAGGCGGTAGCAGGCCATTAACTTCATTCCCTTTATAGGGAGAGAGGCAGTCCACGTGGAATACATCATGGATACGCAGCGCAGGGGGGAGTGCAAGCCTATAGTCAACATCACTTAAGACTTCAGTGACTTCACATGGGCCTAGTTGCTTAGGGCCCAATTTGGATGACTGTTGATGTATCTTTATCTGTTTGGCTTGCAACCAGACTTTATCTCCGACCTTGAAGGTATAAGACTCATGTCTTTGGCCAATCATTCGCTGTTTACTTAAGCGAAGCGCTGCCTCTGCATCCTTTCTAGAGGAAATTAGCTTTTGAAGACGCTTATCAAGCGTTGGGATACCCGTGGGTCTGCCAGCAGGGATCGTGAAGTCCAGCGTGTAGCCGTAGAGTAGCTCAAAGGGTGTATGACCCGTGGCTGAGTTGAGTCTACTATTAATCACGAATTCCACTGTGGGAAGCAGGTCGGCCCAATCATCCTGTCTTTTGCTAATGAACAGGCGCAAGTAGACTTCTACTTCTTGGTTTTTGCGCTCTACTTGTCCATTAGCTTGAGGGTGATAGGCTGTAGTAAGACCTGCATCTATCCCTAACCACTTATAGAGGGCACGCATGCTTCTTGCAGCAAACTGGGGTCTGTGGTCGCTTATGATTTTACGCGGAATCCCATGCAAGGGGAAGACTTGCTCGAAGTAGATGGATGCCACCCCATCAGCCATAATCTGAGAAGTCACTGGAAATAGATGGATCTGCTTGGTGTAATGATCCACTATGTTAAGGATCATATCCTTTCCATATGACATAGGCAGCGGACCGATTAGATCGATTCCGATAATCTGCCATGGTCCCTCAGGTACTTCTTGCGGCTGTATGACTGCTTTGGGGTGTAGATCTTTGCGATAGCGTTGGCATCAATCACATCCTTCTACGTACGAGGCAATGAAGCCTGCCATGCATGGCCACCAGTAATAGCGGCTGACCAGCTCGATGGCTCTGTTCTTTCCAGGGTGACTGGTCGTAGTCGTATTGTGGCATGACTTAACCACATCGTGACGTAAAGCACGGTCGTTGGAAACGTAAAGTTTCCCCCTGTGATAGACTAAACTGTCTTCTTCCTCCCACAGCGCAACTCCATCCGTAAGAGCCTTAGGAGCAGTCTTTTGTAGTGACTTAAGACCCTCAATGACTTCGGCTTCTTTTATGGATGCGAGTCTGATGCGACTGCCCAGGGAGTCAACTTCGGGCACGAAGTGAGCTTGTGCGGCACTGAGGAAATGCTCAGGTCTGAGTACTTGGACCTGGCGATTATCCTCGTTATCCTTAACGTGGTCTCTGGAGAACCAGCTTAATGCGTTGGCTTGCATAGAATCTCCTTTCTTATAGGTGATTTTGAAGGTGAAGCAACTTAGGTATAACGCCCAGCGGGCTTGCCCACGGTTTAAGTCCTTCATACTGGCCCACCATTCCATATTTTTGTGGTCAGTAATCACTTCAAAGGAGATGCCTTCGAGGAAATGTCTCCAGTCCTCTAGGGCACGGATTAAGCCGAGCATTTCCCTGTCATAGATCTTGTAGTTGCGTTCCTCTTTGCTCATTGACTCTGAGCGGTACGCGACAGGGTGCCAAAGACCATTGGGATACTTCTGAGTAAGTATGCCGCCCATAGCAAATCCAGATGCATCTGTTTCGACACGCGTGGGTAATTGCGGATCGTACACTCACAGGATGGGTTCCTGTACGAAACGCTCTTTCAGCGTGTCAAAAGCTTTCTGCTGCTCCAGATTCCAGTGCCATGGAGTGTCCTTCTTCATGAGGTCATGTAAGGGTCGGGCAATAGCCGCAAAGTCCTTTATGAACCTCCGATAGAAGTTGGCGAACCCAATAAAAGCCCTTACTTCTTTCAGGGTTGTTGGGGTTGGCCACTCCTTTACTGTGGAGACCTTGCCAGGGTCCATCCGCACTTCTCCGGGGGTTATAATCATCCCCAAATACTCCATTTCACATTTCTCAAAGTCACACTTCTCTGGTTTGAGATAGAGGTCATGATCCTGTAGCCTCTGTAACACCTCTCTTACGATCTTTCAGTGGTGTTCCAGATCATGACTATAGATCAGGATGTCGTCCATATAGACAGCGACCTCTCCTTGTGCGATGAGATCCGCGAATACGGCGTTCATGAGGGCTTGGAATGTAGCAGGACTATTGGTCATACCAAAGTACATGACCTTGGGTTTGTATAGTCTGCGATTGGTGACAATAGCACCCTTCCATTCGTCTCCTTCTCGGATTCGGATGTTATGATAGCCCCATCTTACGTCGAACTTTGTGAAGTATTCTGCTCCTTTCAACCGGTTGATAATGTCGGCCGTGAGTGGAAGTGGATATTGGTTCTTAATGGTTATTTTGTTAAGACGCCGATAGTCTTGGATGAGACGGAGCTTTCTGTCTTTCTTTTTGATGAAGAACACTGGTGACGCCATCGGAGACTTAGATGGGACTAGGTATCCTTTACCAATGTGTTCATCCAGGAACTTATCCAATTCCACTTGTTCTGCGGGTGACATGGGATATGTTTTGACTTTCCAATGCTTAATTGCATTGGGTTCTAAGTCTATGGGGTGATCCCACGGTTGATGCTCAGGGAGCCTTTGGGATTCCTCCTCGGAAAATACTTTTGCAAAGTCACGATAGTGTGGAGGTACCATTTCTTCAAATGTTTTCTTAGGTTTGGCGTTAATGGTTTTCTCAGCGATCTGCTGGGAATACGTGAAGCCGGCCAAACAGAAAACTTTGTCATGAACCGTGTCCAGCACTTTCTCCACAAGGAGACAGTGACGTTCCATTCAGTTCGCCATGATGTGCATTGTTACGTTTCGTTCTCGGACTGTCCGGCCCGGTTGTGAACTCTGACGTGTTCGTTATGACTCGGTACATCAGTAGTAATACGTCATGGACTTCGAATCTTGTTGCCTCGTGCTCCGGCTGACTGAGCCTTGTTATTGTTGTACGTGATGTGTCTTATGTGTCTCCCTCCGAGTTCTATTTGTTACGATTCGCCTCGAACTGACCGGCCCGGTTGTGGACTCTGACGTATTCGCGATGACTCGGTATGTCAGGAGTAATGTGTCATGGACCTCGGATCTTGTTGCCTCATGTTCCGACTGACTGATAGTCCTATTGTTGTACGTGATCGTGATTAGGCTTGCTGACTGATGTTCTATTGTTGTACGTGTTTCGGATTACAACGAAGACTGCGCATTCTATTATTAGAATGCGCTACTTACGCGGTTGGCTACTTACGAGTTCGAGCGGAGTTGGAACTAACTCCCTTACTTGTATTTAAGTTCGTAGTAGTACAGACCAGGATCCCCATCTTGGTCTTCTTCGAAATACCACCACTCCTATTCGTCTTCTGTGCTAGGGACTTGTGACGTCCCTAAGTGAACTAGCTCCAGCATATCCCTCTGCAACCAAGAGGGGATCCCCGTGACCTTATCTCCATCTTCCCCCATGAATGGTAGATCAGCCGACCGTGATTTACCCGCCTGGTACCACGTGTCATCTCGTCTTCGAGTACCTCAACTCCCGCACCGCTCGTCCTACTCACTGCTACTACATCGTCGACAACCTCGACTGGGAGTATATCCGCAAAGTCCCCAATCCCCCTCCGAACGTCCCCATCCAAGAGACGTTGTATACCTACAGGGATTCTACAGGCACGTATTGGCCCCATCCCGCAGTCTTTCCCGAGCACTCGGACAACCACAGGTTTCACCCCCGAGGGAACCCACGTTACAACAGCGTCTAAGTCAGACCAGCGTCCATGGTAGACGTAACACTATTGTTGTACGATATCAGTATTACGTCGTGGATGACCGATTCCTAGGATCCCTGTCCTAGGGTTTACGCTACTTACGCTATTGGCTACATACAAGTTCGAGCGGAGCTAGAACTGGCTTCCTTACATGTATTTAAGCTCGTAGTATTACGGACCAGGATCCCCATCTTGGTCTTCTTCGAATACCACTCTCTACTCGTCCTCTGTGCTAGGGACTCGCAGCGTCCCTAAGTGAACTAGCTCCGGCATATCCCTTTGTGACCAAGGGGGATCCCCGTGACGTTGTCTCCGCTTCCCTTGTGGATGGTAGACTTGCCAGCCGTAGTGTATCCGCCGAATACCACGTGCCACCTCGTGTTCGAATACCTCAACGCTCGAACCGCTCACCCTACTCACTGCTATTACATCGTCGACAACCCTCGGTGGAGGTACATCCGTAAAGTCCCCAGTCCACCTCCAGGAGTTCCCCTTGACCTCCCCCTTTACACGTATCGAGACTCCATGGGAGCCTATCAACGACACCCAGCAGTCTTCCCTGACTCTCCCGACAACCATCGCCGCTACCCCAGAGGGAATCCACGTTACAACAGCGTCTAAGTCAGACAAACATCCGTGGTAGACATTACATGCATCACCTCTATCTCATGCTCCTCAGGCACTATTTCAGCGGCGGAGTTGAGACGCATTGTGCCTTCCTGCCAGTCTATTTGCGGATTCCGATTCCTTAGCCAGGGTAGTCCCAAAATGACGTTTTCTGGTCCCAGTGAAGTAACATAAAAGTCGTACTTTTCTTCGGTGGGACCTACTTTGAGTTTTAATCGAACTTTGTGGGTGATACTACCGGCTTCATTGAGAGTCTCGTCTATATTGTATAGGAGGATTGGGCTCTCAAGGGGAATCTGCAACATTTTGTGGCAGTCAGCATACCTTTTGTCCAGGAACAACGAAGTTGCCCCAGAATCTACCATTGCTGCTACTTTTGTACAATGACATCTGGATAAATAGACACTAATATGAAAATGTGATTTTTTATCTTTTGTTTCAGGAATAATAAATGAAGAAGAAAGTGCTGCATCAGAATTCATCACTTGCGGCACGGCTACACTCAAAACCAATGTCCTTGAGACTGGTTGAGGAGCTATTTCAGAGTAGGAACTAGATATAAAGTTCATCTCGGAGGCAGATGTAGATGTAGAAACAGAAGACGACAAAACTGAGACATCACTACTATCTAACTTACAGGCGATCTCTGGGTACGTAGGAATTACAGAATTTGAGTCCAAAACGAGGTGAGTCCTGAGACATATATTACAAGAACATGGAGCCGAGTCAAAGTCTGTATTTGAGGGGCCGGTCGCAGCTATACGCGACCCCTTATCTAAAAAGCCGCTTTGAGAGCCTCAATGGTCTCCTTGTAACGCTACCACGGCGTTAGTCCGACTTGGACACATAAGAAGGCGTTCACGACTTAGCGAGTTCCGCTGTAGTGCAAGTAGGTACAAAGGATGCCTTGGTAAACGACTAAGGCGGTCCAGAAGGCCCATAGAGTTAGGACCAAGGCGACGAGTGTTGTTTGACACGAAATGACGGAAGCCTTAGACTCAAAGGTCAAGGGAAGCAATAAGTCGAGGTGTGAAGACCCGAAGAAAGGAGATTGAAAGTGGTATTGTGAAGAAGACCAAGATGGCGTTTCTTGGTCTTCCAGGTCCACTATTTATACATATAAGAGGTAGCTTTAAAGCTCCTCTATGAGTCTGATATCCTGTAGCGTAAGTAGCTCGAACCCTACTACAGCTATCCTAGTAATGAGTCATGCTAGCAATCACATGCTAGCACAACGTGTGGTGACTAAGTCCATGACTAATTTCTACTTACTATCGTAGTCATAACCGTATAGTAAGAGTCCACCTTGCCTTCGTATCGTACTTCTGTCCGTAAACGTCCCGATTGTGACACTCCTGCTGCTTTTTCACCATCTCCATCAACTTTGCCACGTCTGCCTGGGATGTCTTTGGCTGAGAGGTAGTGGAAGAGGTGGCAGCTGCCACCATGCTGGATGAGTTTGTTGAGGGCAGAGGGGCCGAGGATTCCATCATGGCCGCAGCTTTCGCTTTGGCTGGTTTCCCCAGCTTTTTGATCATGCAGACAGGGGCACGGTGACCAGCTTTCTGGCATCAGTTGCAGATGTCCCGTTCGTGATTTCCGTCCTTTTTTGTATGGTCTTTCGACCCGCAACCATAACACTTCCCCTGCATCCATTTTCGGTATTCCGCTTGGTTCTTAAAGAACTCGTCCTTCCCCTTGTTGCCTTGTGGACTTTGTTGGCACGTGGCGTCAACTTGCATGGCATCCAGATCGTGAGACGCGGGCAGATTAGTCTTTCCAGACTTTTCCGCACGGCGCTGGCGGAGGCGTTGGTCGATGAGGGTGGCTGTGGCCTTGAGATCGTCAAAAGTGTCCTGCTTTCTCTCGGTCGTGGCGAGAATGTCCTTAATCTCGTCGTTAAGACCGGTATAGAAGCGGTCGCGGAGGTCGGCTTTCGACCATCCAGTCTGTCCACTATATTGCTCGAATATTGACGTATACTTGGCAATGGACCTCTTCCCTTGTCTTGTCTTTTTAAGCTCCTCTCGAGCGATGTCACGTACATCCATTGGGGAGAAGCGGCGATTGAACTCCTTTACAAAATTGTCATATATCCCCACGAAGGGGAATGAGCCTTGGTTGGCCACCTCGAGATAGGGGAGAGCCCAGGTCTTGGCTTCTCCTTCCATCAAATTCAAGGCGGCGGCGATCCACCTTTCCTCTATTGGCATCCAAGACTGAAGGACAGGCTCCCAGGTATTGAGAGCATCTCCTTGTGAGGAGGCCCAGTTGTGGAAGGCGGCGAAGAAGTGGCGGGCGTCTGTAGAGTTGCCCTTTCCGTCCCATGCTTTGGGGCGGGCCACTATATCCTTGCCACTGACTTTTTTGGGCTTGGCCTGGGTGGCGGCCACTTGCTGGGTTAGGTCTGAGACCTGTTGCGCAAGATGGCCCATAGCCAGTCCGAGTTGATTTATAAGATTGATGCAGTCTTGGATGGTGGGAGGGGGGGGTGGTACCGTAGGTGCGGGGGCTGGAGCGGGTTCCAGCTGGGTGGTGTGTGATGAGGATGATGAGGACCCCGACATTTTCTCTAACTCTTCTTCTCTTGCCTTTTTATTGGCTTGGTATTGTGCTTCTCTAAAATCCTGTAGGAGCGCTAACTGCTCGTCAGGATGTAACTTGTCCCAATCCTGGATCCGCCCGGCGTATTCCTTCTCTTGCTTAGAGAGGGGAGGGAGGGCGAATTTCGAGTGAACTCCTTTGGGATATTGAGCCTGAGCTAGACGAGCTCTGGCTTTGCCTTTCAGAGCCACGGTCTACTTCGATCAGGGACGGGGGGCGAGAAAGTGCGGGGACAATTTCTTCGGCGAAGAGAATTAAGTCTTCAACGGTGAAGTCGGTTCCAGGAACAGGCGTGGTTCCGGGATATTCATCTTCAAGTACTTGGCGCACACCAGGGAAGAAGTAGAGAGCTTGGACTATGGATTCGGCGGTGGTGCAAGGGGGTCCTTCTACTTGGAAACCTTCGTACCACTCATCATTTACTAGGGTTGCGGATGAAGCCGCAGAAAGGTGCCCGACGGTCGGGGAGGAGGAGAGTGAAGATGAGGGTGTAGGAGATGAGGGGCGTGAACGCGGCTCCTCTAGAACTCGAAGCGATGCAGTAGCAGAGGCTTCTGGGGACAACTGGGTTGGGGGTGAAAGGGCTTGTCTCCTCCTAAAGAGACGGCACAGGTGGGCACGGGTGTTCGCAAAGAAGCGAGGCAGGGTGAAAGGTGTAAGGGTGGTTTTATAAGACGTCGGGATATGACAGCCATGAAACGCTAAGCTGAAGGTGATTGGAGAGTCGGATCAAGCAAGACCGATACACAGTGATATTTCACACTGCACGAGGCTGCGGCGATAACCGAACACTCAGGAATGGGGTAAGGATATGTGTGGAACTACAAGGCTGTCTGCCTCAGTCTTCTCGACCTGTTGGCTGCCTCTCTGTTACGTTTCGACTCCGGACTACCCGGCCCGGCTGTGGACTCTGACGTATCCGCGATGACTCGGTATGTCAGGAGTAATGTGTCATGGACTTCGGATCTTACTACCTCGTGTTCCGGCTGACTGATGACTTCTATTGTTGTACGTGATGTGGATTACTATGCTGACTGATGCTTGCTATTGTTGTACGCGACTCGGATTACAATGACGACTGCGCATTCTATTATTAGTATACGCTACTTATGCTATTGGCTACCTACGGGTTCAAGCGGAGCTGGAACTAGCTCCCTTACTTGTATTTAAGTTCGTAGTACACAGACCAGGAGCCCCATCTTGGTCTTCTTCAATTACCACTCTTCACTCGTCTTCTGTGCTAGGGATTCACCGAATCCCTAAGTGAGTTAGCTCCAGCATATCCCTTTGTGACCAAGGGGGATCCCCGTGACTTCGTCTCCATCTTTCCTTGTGAATGGTAGACACGCCGACTGTGACTTATCCGCCCAACACCACGTGTCACCTCATTTTCGAATACCTCAACTCGCGTACCGCGCGTCCAACTCACTGTTATTACATCGTCGACAATCCTAGGTGGAGGTACATTCGCAAAGTCCCTGCACCACCTCCCGATGTCCCTATCGAAGAAACCCTTTACACGTATCGAGACTCTACAGGCACGTATTGGCCTCACCCAGCTGTATTCTCTGGCTCGCACGACAACCACAGATACTACCCCCGTGGGAACCCACGTCATAACAGTGCCTAAGTCAGGCAAGCGTCCGTGGTAGACGTAACATTAAGACCAAGATCCTTCAACGTGGCTTCCGCAGTAACAACCCGCGATCTTTGGATCCCATTCCGACCATATCACATCGACAGAAGAGGGGAACGCAACGTCCCTAAGCAATACCTCAAAGGAGCCTTTTGGCAGACAGAACAAGGAGACCCAGGCTACGTAGTTCTTTACACTTACAAGGACGGCAAAACCGGACTCATCCCGGTAGAATTCAACTTTGAACACACCTGTTGGACAGAAATCAGGTGGGACGAACTCCACGGCAAATTACAAGTCGTCAGACCCGCAGGATCAGGCCTCCACCTCGACATTCGCCAAAGCGAAACAACCACTAGAGATCAGTGGGGACCCATCGACGGACAAGAAGAAGAACCAGTCCGCTCCCCCACCCCAAAGACACCCGCACCGTCCCCATCACTGGGAAGTAACCCCGAAGAAATCCGTATCCTCGAAGCACAAGCAGAAGAGGAAGAAGCGCAGTTGGGACTACTAGCTGAGTCCATCCCTACAGATATGACCACTACAATCACCGAACAGCCAACCACATTCCAGGAACCCGCGCGCATTAGTCGCAGCGGAGGACCCCCACCCGAAGGACACAGAGGGGGAGGAGGAGACGGTGGAGGAGGGGATCCCGGAGGACCACTCTTCTCCGGACCGAACGTGTCAAGCGGAACTAAGCCCGAGAAATTCATGGGCAAGGAACCCCTCGTATTCACCGGGGATCGTACCAAAGTTCAACAGTTCCTCACGCAGTGGGAACTGTTCGTAGAAACCAATTACGACAACCCTGCGTTCACACTCCCCTACCGAAAAGCGCTGATCTTTCTCACCTACATCCAAGGAGATCACGTCAACGAATGGGTCTTGTCCACCACCAAATGGGTCAAGGCATACAAGGCTAAGCACGGACCCTACAACAAGTGGATCTGGGAAGCCATTGAACTCGGCTTTCGCAACACCTTCGCAGACACACTCGAGAAAGAAAGGGCGCAGCAAGAACTCCAGAAGGGCTTCCGGATGGAAGGGCAGGACATCGACTCCTACGTAGCCAAATTCGAGAAAGCAGTCAGAGAAGCAGGGTATCGCTTCGACGATTCTCTTGTCCTCGATAAATTCACCAGTGGACTTCCGGTGGAACTTTACAAAAATGCATATAACTTCCACAGTCCAAACACATACGCTCAATGGAAGACAGCCGCGCTAGAGCAACAGCGCAAGTGGATGCATTTGCAAACGCGTTTAGGGGGACGTAAACCCCTGGGACCCGGTAAGCCGGGCAATACTTCTCTCAGAACTTTCAACGCTCCAAACCGCCCTCAACAGCCACGCCAAGGATGGCAGTCATTCCGGAACCACCCGGACGCCATGGACACCACTCCCAGAAGAATTCGCGCTCGACTCGCAGGCTCTGAAGAAGTCGACTATACTCGACCCCCGTACACCCCACAAGGGGGAAGACCCAATAAAGGGATCATAGACGCAAGCAATGTCAAGTGCTTTAACTGCGGCAAATTAGGCCATTTCCAACGCGATTGCCGCCAACCACGCAAGCCAAGACCCAATACAAACTGGCAACCCCGCCAAGGAAGGGGAGCATTCATCGAGGAGGTCCAGAGCGTCCAAGACGAACCCCTGATCCAATTCGAAGATGACGGCGGCAGTAGCCGCGGCGCCCGCGCCACCACTGACACGCCGCAAGAACGGGCGACCAGCTGGATAAACGGAGTCCGAAATCTGGACGATGAAGCCAGGGACTTGGTAGTTCGGGATCTTTTGGGGCGAGAGGATTTTCAAAGCGCCTAAACCCGACGGCCTGGGTGA
>JAKELG010000608.1:0-19146 GCA_021527035.1 Lactarius vividus
ACTCGTACCTGATGTTCGGCATCATGTACCCCATGTACTACACACACCTTCTCCCTATGGGTGCTGCCATGTCCACCGAACCCCGAAATCGCTGCGCACTGTCAGCTTCTTCTTTCAGCTTTGTTCCGTCACATTTGTCAGTTGTGTTATGCTTTATTAACTTGTACTCGCTCTGACTTTGGATGATAGCACGGCGTAACTGGCAGCCATACAAGCCACCTTGGCTGGTGGAAGTGGATGTATCGCACCTCACCTTACACCTATCTCGTCGAAGGATTGTTTGGGCCAAGGTAGATATCTGTTGTACTATCGACTCATTCTGTATACTGATTGCGCTTTGCTAGCACTTGGTCACTCTGAGATTACCGCTCCCTCGTAGAATATGTTACTCTCAGCCCACCCTCAGGACAAACGTGCCAGCAATACTGAACGAATTCATCAGCACGACCGGTGGCTACTTGACGAACCCGAGTGCCACAGATAATTGCCAGGTTCTGGTTCGTACCGGACTACGGACGAGTTCTTACAGTCGAACTCGAACATATTCTGGAGTCATCATTGGCGCAACTTCGGGTTCATGTGGATATACGTCGGCTTTAACGTACGTCCTCATTCTCATCACCATGCTCGCCAGCAAGCTCATGTCCAACTCGTAGATCTTTGCTATCTATGCTATGACTTACATCTTCCGTGTTCGCGGGCCAGCCAACTTTTTCTCTCGCAGGCGTTCGTAAAATTCATCATCATCTTCGTGACCTGTAGTTAGCTCCTGTATAATATAATTACGTTTTTTACTAGTACACGCATCAACGAAGGACGAGGTGATGTACTAGTGACAAGACTTTTAATGATTACACTAAAACAGCGGGAGGGCCCCAAGGGGCCCTCCACACTCTTCTATTGGTGCGATAGCGTGGGAGGTTCACAGCTTTGAATACAACGGACAAAGCAGGAGAAACGCCATTATCATAATAGTTAACACGGAAACACAAGTTACAGTAGTACAACAGACTACACTGATTATGCGAAGAAAACGGAAATATCACCTCTGAATGTGAATTAATCGAATTCGTCGAACTTCTTCGGGACATCGCCATTGGAGGAAGAAGGGGCAGCTCTGACATGAACGTGAGGAGGACGAGGCAAATAAGAGATGCCATCCAAGGCCACGACAACCACCCCATCTTCCATCGTCATAATATCCCCAGTGAAAGAGACACCACGCTGCCGATGGGTGGAAGACGACGAGAGGGGTGTAACCTTAGTGGGTTGATTCCCACCACCCCACGAACAGTGAAGTGCGCGAGAGGTGATGATCCGGTAACAACTTGCCAGACCGTGACTATGAACGTATCAATGTCATGTTCGATCCGGATAACTCTCCCAGTTGCAAAAACATCCTGGCGGGGTAGTCGTAGATCAGATCAGCAGAGACTGATCAAACTTCGATTGATACTGGACGGATCTGCCAGATACCGTCAGAACGCCTGAACGTTGTACCGTAAACAGAAAAGATGACATATACCTACCTCCAAGAGGTCGCCCATGAAGGAGAAGTCTTGATCCTCACGAACTGGACTTTGTTGATGCGTGCCCCGCTCATAGGCAACCACCTGCATGTCATTCAGCTGGCTTTCAGAAAGTGAATCAAGTAAGTGACATGCCTTCGCGTGTATGTCTGACATATATACCGGCTGTCAACATTTCATCCGTCTTTCGCATTTCATAGCGAACGCTGCCAATGACAGCCTTTGAGCTATCAACCTCGACCGAACGGTAAATCACTGCGTCGAAGACGACGTGTCCCCAAATTGTCGCCGATGATTCTTGGGTGCTCGAGTAGAGCGCGGCAAGAGATATAGGCGGTACCAGGACGTCTGACTCTGACAGGCATTGTGAAAAGGATGTTGGTGAAGATGTTCAAAGACGCACAGGCTTTTATCTCTTTCGACAAAGAGGGAGAGCCTTGTTCCCTAAGTGATGTCATCAAGAACTACGACCACACAAGGGATTCTTTTGGCAGAGTCAAGATATTTGGTTCGATGTGACTCCACAATGTCGACGACATCAGTGAGGCATGTACAGTGTCAGATCTAGAGCCATGCCTTACAACTGGAAGTATTTGGAGGAAGTCTCCTCCATCTAGGACAGCGGGGACTCCACCAAAAATGTTGTGGTTTTCACGGATATCCTGAAAGAGACCGGTCGACGGCTTCAAAAGCATAACGGTTTTTCATTGAACATTCGTCCCAGATTATGAGCCGTACTGCTCTCAAGAACGTTCCTAATGGTGAGGCTTTTTGAATGAAGCACGTGGACTGTTCATTCAGATTGATCGGAATTTTTCAGGCAAGAGTGAGCAGTTGTTCCACTTGGCAATAAGAGAGATGCTATCCCCGAAGAGGCGACACACAGGACAATCAAGCTCCGTGACCGCAGAGCGTGGCAAATTGTGTTGTATAAGAAAGTTTTGCCAGCACCGGCAGCACCTTTCGAAAAGAAAACTTTACTTTGAGCGGAAAGTGCCGAATCAACAATACGGTTGAATGCGTTTTGTTGTTCCACGTTCCACGTTGAGTAATGGTAAAGAAGATAGCAAAATTGATTATATGACAGGTGTTCCCGCAAGAGGATGTTCTCCAACACGTTGTCCCAATTCCCAGTTGGAGAACACAGACCAACGTCTTTCATCGTCTTCCCACTGGTCATGAGATCTATTTGAAGTAAATGGAGGCCGTAATCATGAACCACATCGGGGGAAGGATTCATAACTCCACGCTTCAAGAGATCGCGTCGTAAGTCATCACATATTAACTCTTTAAAACAATTCCAAAGCTCCATGGGTTGACTTGGCATGTTATCCCGCACAATTATGATGAAGAGAGAGCGCAGTTTTGGTCCGGTCTCCATGTGTCGAGCATCGTCAATTGTTCGTCTCCAAATATTGTCGTCTTTCATCAGGTCACGGGAAAAACACGCGTCTCGAATGGTAGGATAAAGGACTCCACGGTAGGACTGCAAGTCATCAAACGATTGCAGGTTGGGCACAACAGACAGGATCATTCGCGCATAAAACCTTTCTCCGGCATTTGGCGGAACAAATGAAAGTCGTCCACAAGCACGGCCCTTTTTCCGAGGAAGCCATTCGTGTTTTTCAGAGTCCCAGACAAAGTTGGATGGAAAGTCGATGTAAAGTAATTCCTGTGCCCATGGATATTGCTGGTTCGCCCTGAAAAACGCAGTCAGGTGAGTGTCTTTGACTTGTTCTTCCATTCGCTCTACAGATTGGGGCTGCGTGGAATTGAAGACGACATATTACTGATCATGTAAATGCACGGCAAGCTGGACGACGGATGGAAATTCCTATCACATTCCACACGCACAGGATGGTATGAGGATGAGTTCAAGTTCAATCCCAAACCCAATCAATTCCAAACCAAACAAACACAGTAAGCAGCAGAAAGTGTACGACTCTCGTACAGAGATACAAACGAAGGCGAAGGAGACCAGGCAAAAGAATTGGTACAAGATGAAAAGAAGCACATAACCTGCACCCGACTGCGAGCATTGTTATTCCTGTCAGTGACGGAACAACATCGATCATCGTCTGAATGTCTTCATTCCACAGTAAAGTATTGGCCGAAAGTCACTCGGCTCTCCGAATGACATTGTCAGACGTAGATCAGAGTCAGACGGGTCACATGAAGCTCGCACATGGCCATTAGAGATGGGTGGAATTTCGTGTTCAGCTCCTGGGTTCAAACGCAGAAAACAAAATTTGGACGAAAATTGGATGCCAGAGGACTCAGATAGACGCGAGATAACACATCCAATAAGCGCAAGTAACAAGAACCTTCGCAGAAAGAAGAATCGGTGAGTATGAATGATGGACGATTTTCACGTGCGAGTCATGTGAACAATTAAAAGATCGCTTTGAACATAGACTCAGCTGTGGCAAAGGCGCAGTCAGAGAAGCTGTACACAGCCTGTTTACAACGGTCGGGAGAGATGGAAAAAAGAGGGAGGAGAAGCCGGGAGTGATACGTGCAGAATACGATAGCAAATATTGACTCATCAGCATCAACGATCGCCGCATGAGAGATGCAATTTGTGTTCAGACTCCGACAAGTCCGCAGACAAACATTTCCGTTTGATATAGAGTATAGGACTTGCAATCACATCGATGTGTTTGGTCTTTTTACACCCCTTGTTGGTTTCTGTATCACCCGCTACGTTTTCGGCTTGTGGATACCCTGAAAGGTATACAGTGAGAATCGTCGTTTCCAAAGCCACTGGCAAGTCTTTTGGGCGCATCCCTAATCCATCTAGTACTGCAATCCGCAGCATCTCCGTGTCCGCCAAATCTATGGCATATGTTGTAATAGCAACAGGAACTCTAACCACCAGTGGTGACTGGAGGTAACTAGTAGTGATCTTGTTGCCCACTTGCACTCATGTTTGCAGCCGGCGACCTCCCCTGTGGTGGCAAGTACCTAGTGGTTTTATTCCGTGTACCGGCACGACCTATGGTACAAGCAGTGACCGATGGTCGTTGAGCTTGGCAAGTGCTGTTACTGACTCGCTGTACACAGAACTTGCGGGTGGGTGAACGGCGCAAGTAGGAGTAGCTGCCGTTCACAGGGCTGTACCAACAGGCTGGAGGACCGATTCAGTGACGTCCTATGAATAACATATTTGGCTGTTGACTGCATTCGAGTCTGTGGTGCACTGGCAGTGAGTATCAAGCCGATAAGATGGTTCAGTTGCCTCCAGTCCGAAATAATGCGAATTCTCAACCGTTGGGCAGAATATGTCGAGCATCTCAAGCAGAACGTCTGAAAGCAAGACATCTCACTCTCAAGCTCCCCACTTACAGTATGTGGTACGACTTTTGAACATGGAGATGTTGTGGTCGGTCGTCCTAGATCATTCTCACATTTCGAGGGCTAGCTATGACACTCCAGAAGGCGTGCCGTCACGCGGGTCACGCATCTTGCGCCATGATTGTGCGCCATCCACCTTAACTACCTTAACTAAATTTTGTCCGCTCAACTTCCACGAGCCTGATCAAACGTTTGTACCTCCCGACCTTTTGCGAGAGGTTCCATTCATCTCCACTGTTACGCAGCAACTTACGCTCCCCTCAATCCGTTGATCCAGCACCACTGTGCCTGAGACCCCAACGACAGCCTGACCCCCCATGATGTAAACAGCATCGTTTGGTCTGTCAACCATCGACTCAGTATGCAAATAAGTAAGCAAGAAAAAGGTGGGTTCGGATTCTCAGATGGAAATACCTATCGATTTTGTACGTGTGTCAGCATAGTCTCTGAACTTCTCCAACTTGACCGACCTTTCCAGGGCGTGACGCAATAACGCGTAACTTGCACTGGGGATTCCCCCTTCCAGTCCCTGATGTGGAAAGAACCCCTAAATAGCCTCTGGTTCTACAATTGAGACTGGCCCAAGGTGGCCCAAAACACCCGGATCCTAAGGTGGGCGCTTTTGCGCGAGTACGAAATAGCTCCGATTGCCACTTTGCACTGCTGGCGCTGAGGGCTCTTTTAAGTTTAAGGTTGACTACATCTAGACTTTGGCGGCCCTGACAGAGGGGGAGGTGTACCCCTTGGAGTAGAAAGCACCGTGGTACCCAACGCAGAGCGGCGCACCTTTATGGACTTGTCTCCTCACTGCAACTTTCGCCGCACTCGAGCGCTGCGGCGTTCATTGACGCCAAACAGTGCGAGTCCCAAGTGCCGAGGGAGATACTACTAGTACGACCTTGCTAAAATGTGCTTGATGAGAAATGCACCGGTACTCTTCTCTGGCCAGTCTTGTGGAAAAGGTGACCTTTTCACCTCGAGAAGGCGGGTGCAGCCCTCGCTACACTTTGAGAAGAGCCGCTTGCCCCTTTCTTTAGTCTGGCGACAAGTTGTACCAAAGTACACGAATCAGGCCGATTTTCAGCGGGCTAAAAAGAGGGGCCATTTTTCCTTAACACCGAAATTACAACGCCCACAATCTTAAAGTCTAATTTACCACGAACGTGCGTGGTGAGAGACGCGGATATGCGCCGCTTCTCGTGGACGGTACCTGGTGTGCGCACGCGAATCATGGCGACGTTGCATCTAGTGACAGAGGTACGTCAAGGGTTGTTTTCGTTGGAAGAGAAGGGTGGAGTTGTAGGCAGAGAGTTGCGCCGGCGCACACTGAACGACGTTGGCGGCGAACGCCGCCTCTTGCATCGATCGACACACCCCTCCGCCGCTGTGGCCTCCTAACTCCTAGGCCTTGTTTGCACTCGTTGGTCTGTCCGAGAAAAGGGTATAAAATACCTCCCTGTCGTCGTTCTATCCAGTAGGCTTCTCACTCCTGAACCACTCCTGAACCACCTTTCAAAGGTGTGCCGTCTCTTGTGTTACATCTCTTTTTGACTGACAGGCAACTGCCGCTTTGCTCTCCTTCCAACGCTCACCAGTCACAGCAATGTCTAATCAAGGTTATTCGATCAAGGTCCTCATCTTCCAGACCAATCCCAACCGCAACCGGTTCTTCCGCGTCGTCGAGAAGACTGTGTGGAACTACGCTAATGGTGGGACCTGGGGCGAGGTCGATGGATGCGACATACTTAGGATGAACGGCAGCGGAACGTCCGGCGCCCTTCGCCTCCTGTCCAACGAAGGCGAGGGCTGCATCGTCACTTTAGGTGTCCATAACTACAAGCGATGGGGCGATATCATTACCAACCTCAAGGGCGACCAAACTGCTTGCGTCATTAATCCGGAGTACTACAGCAAGGACCACCCCAATATGGAGAAGCAGAGGGAGAGGCAGCTGACATCTTACGAGACCACCGACTTGCAGGGCCGCAAGTTTTCCTTTGAGTATGTTGAGGCCGAAGGCCACGATCTCGTGGTTCGCATTATCATTGCTTGAATGCCAGTAAGTCACTAGAACATCTCTCCCACCTTCGCTACTAACTGACGACCCTTTTCAGCCTCTCGAACAAAAAGCAAAAAAAACGTTTCTTGAAGCGCCCAGATCAATTGGTTGTCGTGTAGTCGATACACTTGAGTGTAAAGTTGTCGCGTGTATCGTGAAAAACAGTGTAGTGTTGAGTTGTTAACATTGTGGAGTTTCTGACGCGAAGAACGGCCACTTGAGCAGAAAAATCATTTAGTCCTGATATCGCCATTGTTACGACTTGAAGCTTGAAGCTTGAAGTTCCATTCTGGGATAATTAGATAACGAGTCAGCCATAGCAAAAGTGGACCCGAACAAGAACGAAGTGAGGCAAGACAGTACCGAGGGTCCACTAAGACCAATCCAACAGCCTCACGACTCGCAGGCCATGCCAACCCTATCCGAGACAAAAGAAATGGACGACCTAGGAAGGTCGCAACAATTTGACAGACAAGCCCCAAGGTGGCCGAAAATGGGATCAAAAGAGTCGGATCTGATAGCCGCGTGCTGATGGTATTGTATAGATGACTACACCTATGCTTTGGTGTACGCAAAGTCACCCCTCGGCGCAGAAAGAACTGTCGTACCCGCATGTCATCGCTGCCTGACAGTGCGAGTCCCAAGTATCGAGGGAGGCGCTACAAGTACGACCTCTTAAGAATACAACGTTGCTACAACTTGAATGTGCTTGATGGGAAAATACTCTTTTCTGTCAAGTCTCGTCTGCGCTGCAGAAAAACTAGCGTCGCCAAGTGGATACAACTCTCACTACACCTCGAGAAGAAGCGTTATCCCCGAAGTAGAACAGCAACGTCGTGCACACTTGCAACGCCCGCAATTCCTCAAATCTAATTTACTACCATCGTTCGTGACGAGAGGCGCGGATATGTGCCACTTCTCTCATGGGCGTTACCTGGTGTATGCGCGTGAATCATGACAACGCTATGTTTTTGAACAATGACGCTGCATTCTGTGGGGTGACAGAGGTATGTCAAGAGTCATTTCGGTCGGGGAGAAGGGCGGAGCTGTATGCACAGTTGGGCCATCACACATTCAACGTCGTTAGTAGCCTCTCGCATCAGCACACCACTCTGCCACTCGTGATCTCCCAAGTGCTAGATCTTGTTTGCAACACGTTGGCTAGACCGGTGACCGTCTGTATATGACACTTGAGGCGTCTGACGCCAAGAACCGACCTTATTGTGCTTGGCGTGAACCCGGGCACAACCGTCTAGGAAGCCTAAAGCTATCCGTAGCAACCCCCATTTTATTCTCCTGCCGCTGAAAGTCATGGAGACAGTACCGAGACACCTTAGACACATCTTAGGACATACGCTGCGCGTGTCCGGTCTGGGCCTACGGCCCGTATCCCGGGATATAAACTGATCAAAAATAAAACAGTGCACAGCGCACCCACTAAGGAGTGTCGTGCGGGGGAAGCAACGGACCGGGCCACGTGGCATACTAGTTTTGGAAGGACTCTCGAACAATATTTGCGTACAAGAATCCCCTCAGTTCGCCTGTCTCTGCGTCCTGAGGGAATCATTTAGAATTTAAAAAGGAGTTGGCTTATGGGGGTTATGAATTGGCGCTAGTCGGCACTGGTGCGTCCTTTATCGTGGGTGAACCTGTGAAGGGTCCTTAAGACGATCGAGAGCTCGGTCGAGTGAGTACCCAGTTTTGTGATCTGCGCACACTTTAACGGTCGAATGCACGTGATGCGTAACCAATGTATCTATTCTGATATCTAATAAGGTGACGTACGTAATACTTAATGATTGGCATTTAATGTTATCGACGAACCCACCCCGCCAAACAGGGTACCTTCTCATCCTGAACAAAAACCCTGCATACTCGTCACGAGTGCCAATATTTAAGCCTTTAGGCCTTAGGGGCCAATCCAGACAGTATGGATCTTCTCACAATAGGAACCATCAGCTTGTTCCGTGCTGGAGACTCCTGAAGATAAGTTTGGTTGATCGTCATTGTCGAACTTCCAATGTGCACTTTTTCTTGGGAAATTGGCACACCATTTGTGGTGTACCATACAGGGGGGTTGTCCCCCATCAGAGATGTCAACGGACGTCGAAATGTACATCTCACTCTACTATTCCTCCCTTTTCTCTATTTCCCTCACCTCCATCTTGTCCACTGCCACGGAACACAATCTTGGACAGCATTGAGCCCAGCTGCCTCTTTACAACTTATATAGTGCCAGTCCAGCGTTTCTCAATTAGCTGTGCGGTGGTGCAGTGATAAAAACGCTGAACCGTGCGAGGGCACGTGACAACTACCACTTAAGCGGAAGCGAACCAAAAACCCAGACAGGGGTTGCACTTTCCCCGAGATCTCTGTGTTAAGGGAAAAACATGTTCACAGTCGTCACGCGTCACGTACTAGACCACGAGTTTGTTGCTCACGCTTTGGGAGGCATGAGTGAGGAAAGCGGTGGAGAGACAGCCAGAGAAGCAGCAAGCAGAGAGACCAGACCAGGCAGAAACTGCCACGTAACATACAAACTTGCGTCTCCGCAAAATAAAACTCCGATTTCGTCCCTTCATGAGATTAAGATACTGTAATAGCATGCGGGGATGTACGAGCCCCCACCCGTCCTTAACACCAAAATTGTCCATTTTTGATTTCCTGATTGAGTTAATTTTCGAAATAAGAGTTCCAAAAATGGTATGATAATGAGCTAGATAAGGGAACTTTGAAAGACCCTAATGTATCTCCATCAATGGGCTGCAAGGATTGGCGTCATTCCTATCCGACTGAAGAGAGACCGAACGACCTATGTACCTAGCCCAAGTCTAGCTCTACCGTGTCTTCGACATGTCATTAACTTGAACTGTAGGCTGACTAACGCTGATACGCCTGTCCGGGTTTCTAACTGTTTAGTTTACGGTAACCCCAAGGAATGAAATTTCCCCGCCCTGACTCGGACATGATGGTTTCTTCTAAGTTTGTCGTACCGTGATCCACCGAATCTAGCTTCCCTGTGCGTAGCCTTTTACTTATAGGCTTACCGTACTGGGTCAAGCTCACAAGTTAAGGTTATGCCAATGTACACCACTAGATCACAGCTGATCGGATACCATCATAGTATGTGGGCCATCATGGTACCAATAAAGTTGATCAGGAGCTCTGTTTCCTGTCTTGGGACGTTTCATCAGCAGAGTAATTGCAACTACAATATACTCCTCATCCCAATCGTGGAGGTGCCATAAGGGCAGTTGCAAGTTCCTGGTGACTCTGTGCCGCATCCATTTCAAAGACCCTTACAGAACTGTGTGGCCATTCCTCCCTCGACGTACTGCCGGCGGGCGCTTGTGGTGACTGTTGGTTATCGCAGAACAATGTCTGATGATTTGTTGTCTCCTCACTGTCGGACAACGTTCTACTTCTCTGATATTAATTAAACCTGTACTCGATGCGAACACATAAACCTTCTCTACCGAGTTTACAGCCCCCGTCAACCCATCCCGTACCATGACTGTCAACTGGCATGATCCTGCCCGCGTTCTCGCGGATCTTGGTTCGTCTCATTGGACTCGGAGGAGGGTTTCGTTCGATTTTACTAATTGCGTCGCAGTTGCTCTCATCAAGCTCAACCACTTCCTGGGCGGCGTGTACATGTAGGCCGTCTCATTCACTTTGGTTCTACACTTCTCATCTCTCACTAGTTGGGAGTTTGTCTTGAATCTTGACTTCGAGTACTCAATCTTGATGGGAAAGCGCAAACTAACTTGGACGTCCCTAGTATGTTCTACTTAGGCCCAATAAGAAGGCTCGGTGATCAATTTTAAGCCCTTAGCTATATTTGGGATGTCGTTGGTCCTCCCTGTCCCTCATTAGCCTACAGTTTCTCGGATATGACACTCCTCACGAACTTAATTGTCAGGTAAGAACTTCCCTTTCCCATCTCCTGTGCCGTTTGTATGAAAAAAGGAGACTGAATTTTCATTCAGGTAGTGATCGTCATGATCTTTGTAAGACGCCCGCTGTCCCAACAATCTTGTCTTCTAACTCGCACGCAGATATCCGCGTACTTGACACTTCTGTTCGCTTCAGCGCTCATTGCTCTGCGCATGTGAGTGATTGCTCGCTCGTCGGCGTCGTTTCACCTGTCTGATTAAGTGCTCTTAGCACCGTGCTTTGGGAACATAACAAGAGCGTTGTCGCAATTGCCTTTACTTCCTGGCTCGCCAACTTTATCATCTATGTTTATAGTGCGTCTGTTCTCAGTTCATATCGCCTTAGGCTCGAACACGCTCTCAGGCACGTTCAAGTCTCGCGGGGGTTGGACCGGAAGCATATGTGTGATTCAAGATACATTTCACAGCAATATCAGCATTTTCTCCACACTTGCTATGGACTTCCTCTTCCTTACGCTAATGTTAGTTGGTCTGTTGCGATGGAAAGTTCGGAGTGGCGGCATATTTCAGCTCATGTATGCACAGGTAACATATTTTCCTCCCCGTCCTCGTATTCTTTTTTGATCAATTGGTGTGAACTATAGAGTTTGGCGTGGGTGCTTGTCGTCGCTCTCGCAGAGATCCCCCCTGCAGTGTGTCTTCATCTTCGAGTTGGTTTTACAGCCTGTCACTGACGTTCTGAGTTGACCGGCAGGTCTTCATTACTTTGAACCTCAACGGTGTGTGATACTTTTGCTTGTACAATGACCGCTTGTTCGGCGCGGCCCCGGCTCGGCAGGCCCTATGAATATGGTACGTCTGTTGACCTCGATAAGGGGAAGGTCACGAATCTAATCTTGTCTACGTCAACCTCTACGTTGGCCCAGGTGTTCCAGGTTGTCGGGCGTGAGTCGATCCACTGTTCGGATATTTCGTGCACTTCATTAACTTTCTTCTTGTGGCCCAGTGAATATCATGTCGATTGGTGCATCCCGCACATACCGTGGACTTGTCGATTACCCCTTTCCCAACGGCCCACCATCCGAGGCAGCTGCTACGAACCAGATAGAACGTGGTTCCTTCGGATCCTCACAGCAGCAACAGAACTACCTTGGGGAGGGGAGACAGAGCGCTGGAGGCCTAAAGGGATACGCGTACGCCTTGAGTTCCGATATCCCGTAAAATAGGTTGGGAACGTGGCAAGGTGACAGGTGTGAGACGGCGGGGTAATCGCATAGATTGGTAGTGTATCAGCACTAAATAGCCCCACCAGTTAGAGGTTATGTATGTGTACGTTTTGAGCTTCATGTATGGATTTTCGATGGTCAGTTACTCATGGTTTGTACTAATTAGTTACGGATAGTGTATATAGTTAGCGATGTGCAACGTAGGGCTCTACCTCGAGCTTTTCTTACTTTGTGGGCGGCAACGAGGTGCGAGTTTTGCACAATTCGCAATTGAAGATGATCGTGATCACCAGAGGATCAAACATTGAACTCTAGAGATATGTAGTAACGCACAACGGAATATACGATCGCGTTCTAACTACTTTACAGCAAAGAAGAGCAGGTTACGAGGTCTAGACACTATATTTCGAATTTGGTGGTAACCAAGGCAGAGTTGAGTAAGATATTCGAAGTACTTAAACGACGGTGGTGCTCGACTCTGAGGGAGGGTTTATGGCCATAGATCGCGCAGATGATGATGGAAATTTATGAACGCCTGCGAAAGAAAAAGTTGGCTGGCCCGCGAATACGGAAGATATAAGTCATGGCATAGACGGCAAATACCTACGCGTTGGATATGAGCTTGGAGATGAGCGTGAGGGTGTGAATGAGAACGTACGTTAAATCCGATGTATATCCACATGAACCCGAAGTTGCGCCAACGATGACTCCAGAATATATTCGAGTTCGAACGCAAGAACTCGTCTGCGGTTCGGTACGAGCAGAACTGGCAATTATCCGTGGCGTTTGGGTTCATCACGTAGCCACCTACTGTGCTGATGAATTTGCTCAGGTACTGCTGGCACGTTTGTCCTCGGGGTGGCCTGACAGTAACATATTCTACGGGTGCGCAGGTAATCTCAGAGTAGCCAAGGGCTGAAAGTGCGGTCGGTATAGAGCGAGAATAGACGAGATGAGAGCGAGGTACCTTGGCCCAAAAATCCTTCCATGAGGTAGGTGTAAGGTGACGCGCGATACATCCATTTCCAGCCGCCAAGAAGCTCATATGGCTGCAGTACGCCGTTGCTATCGTCAAGTCAGAGCGAGTTCAGGTTTTAAAGTAGAAAAAAGCTGACAAGATGAGGACAAAGCTGAAGAAGAAGCTAGACAGTTGTGCCCCAATTGCGTGGTTCGGTGACATGGCAGCAACCCATTGGGCATAGGTGGTGTAGTACACAGGGTACACAATGCCGAACATCAAGTACGAGTACCCGGCACGGCTCGAAGGAAATCCGACGAGCCCGTACCATATTAGGAAGAATATAGAAGAGCCAATGATATTAAGGGGGAGCTCGCCAAGGATTTGCGCAGTAATGAGAGCCCGTCCAGCTATACATTCGGCTTGGCCGTTCGCGAATCTCATAAACTTGTCTGGTTTCGATGAATGGACCTTCGATCTGGTTGGATAGGGTGAGCTCATAACCAGGCTCATGAAAACGGCCTATTCGTACTCGTCAATAAGCCAGTATGTATAGAAGGGAACTAGCAGTCAGGGCTTACAAAGATTTTGTTCTGAGTACCCTGGATAGAATCCTCAGCTTGAAAGAACGTGAATCCAATAAAGAGCGCCGCAACGACGTTCAACGCAAACTTGGCCGTCAGGTATGTGGGATCACGCCAGTGGCGGATGATGCTGCGTTCCCAAAGCGTCTTGACTTGGAATATCCACGAAGTTGAGAACTCCGAGTGCCGCTCGGTGTCAATAGCGTGGCGCTTCCGTCCGTCCTCGAGGAGAGCATCGAGTTCTTCATCGACTGCTTTGGCTTGCGGAGAGCTCTTCCATGTAATGTGCCAGTCAGTGTCGGTGGTGGCAGTGGCACCTGCCCCAATAACATCCAGAATATATTCAGCACTTCCTGAAAAGTTAGATGAGGATATCGCTCTTAATTTACTGGCCACCTACGGGTTCGCATCGGGTGGACAGGGCCGTCCTCCATTAGTCTGGAAATAATTAATCAGAGTCGTAGAGTTCGTTCCGATGTCGCCAAAGTAGACCGTCTGGCCTCCTTTCCGGAGAGTAGCAGAAGTCTATCGAATTCCTGGAATAGCTCGCCGAAGGTTGATGAATACTAGAAAGCGGTCTTAATTAGCATACTAAGCGACGAGAATATTCACAGGTGTTGATCTCACGTGCACAGGATTGCTTGACCGTGGTCGGCTAATTCGCGTAGGAAACTGACGATAGCCCAAGCGCTCTGTGAATCAAGTCCAGACGTTGGTTCGTCTAAAAAGAGGAGTAATTTGGGCTTGCAGGAAGTCATTATCAAATGACTTGAAAGAGTCCGGCTTTACGTTACGTACCTTGGCTGCGAGCTCCACTCCAATTGTCGTCCGTTTCCTGTGTTCGACGCCGAGCGAGCCCACAATGGCATCGGCAAATTTCTCCAGACCGCACATTTTAAGGACCGTGTCGACGCTAAACACAGCCCGTTAATGCAGGCCCAGAGATACTTCTCGACGCTACTCACTATGCTTCTTTCTCCTTCAGAGGTACCGTCGGTGGCTGTCGCAGCTTCGCAGAGAAGAGTAGCGCTTCGCGCACGGTTGTCTGAGCCAAATGGGTGTCCATCTGTTGAACGTACCCTCTGTCGTGACCGGGCAGGTCAGAATCAACACAAAGGACAAAACGGGGTTCGAGCTCACGTTTGGGCTTGGAAATCGCTTGGTAAGGGGTACCCGTTGACCAGCCTCTCACCACCGACAACACCAGCTGCCTGGCGCTCAGCGAGGACATTCAAGAGGGTGGTCTGAGGAGAAAGATAAGCGCAAATTTGTGCTGCCGTATTTGAAGTCTACTGACCTTTCCTGCTCCAGACTCCTCCCATGAGCGCGGTGAGCTTTCCCGGTGCGACATAACCAGAGACGTCCGCGAGGAGACGACGGGTCTCGCCTTTACCCACTTGAATGTCATATTCAACGTGCCTCCACGTGAATACGTTCGACATCATGGGAACAGCGACATCCATATTCAATGACCCACTCTCGATGCGGATCTTTTCGGTCGCATCTTGTGATTCTGGAATGCCTTTCTCCTCATCAGCCGTGCCGGCTTTCTCTAGGGTTCTGTGCACGACCGGAGCCCTCGCCCCTCGCTTGAAGAGAATGACACTCGTTCTCGCCAGTCAAATGCGTGTTGTACTCGGTGAAAAAAAGAAGTGTGTGATAAATATAACGCCAAAGCCGACGACAATGCCGTAGTTCTACTCCCAAGTCAGCCATTGCGAACATTGATATGCTAAGTGTATATCACTTACCCGCCAGATATTACTGTAGGAATAGTCGTATGAGGAGTGCGATAAAACGGTTCCCATCTACGGTACTTTGGCCGGGAATAGAGCCGACAGTCCCGCAAACCTGGTTCGTGAGAGATACATTTTCATATCCAGTACCGCTCGGAACGAGGTTTGAGCATGTTCCGTTGAGTGTATGAAATTCGTTGGACATAAGCCCCTCGAAGCCGTACCGGATCGGCTGTTCGGGATATAAGCACAGGTAAGAACTTTACCGGCATTCACTCACGTTGATGTACGAGATCCACTTCAATAGGCGCCAATCATCGACGGCTTCGGGACTGTATATCCGGTGTAGAGGGCAAAGCATGAGCAACATGAGACCGGCAATTGTCTGTGCAGGCGCCGGATCTCCAAAAGCTGCTGCCACGCAGCGGAACCACGCCTTCATGACTAACGCCATGGTAAAGACAAATATGACAGACAGTGCTGCGACGGAGTCCTTGAACCACTGAAACGACATGGGGCTGAAATAGTTGCTTACAAAAACTGGCTTGCAGAGGCTTGTAAACCAGCCATGAAGTAGAGGATGGAGTGAGAATATCATGATAGTGAAGAAGGTGATTGGCACGTCAACAATGGTAAGAGCGGCGGCTTCGATGAACGGATGGTACATGGCGGCTCTGGCATGCTTTACCACAATGGGCCGCTGTGCGAAGAGAGTTGGATCTCAGCGATTGAAGACAATGCTGCCCAAAGTGTGGCACTAGCAAGATTGGTCTGTTACAGGGCGAAGACGAGGATGCAACCTGTAACGACGTACAAGAAGAGAATGCTCCCGCGCGAAAAGTACTGGGATGTCTCGTCTTTTAGCCTGAGAAAGACAGAACCATTGACAAGAGCTTGTACAACGTAAGTACTGGCCGGGATTAGTACAGAATATTAGAACGACCTTGTAGTCGAGAATACGTACATGAAGATAATCAATTGCGTAGCGATGTGGCCACGTAGAATTTGTAGTCGCGCAGCATGACGGCGCGAACCTGCATAGGGACAGATATCATATAGGGGCTCTCCTTGCGCTGCGTAGTAGCGTGCTCCGCTGTTGCACTTTGTTCGTACGTGAGGGCACGCTCAGGGTGGCCAACAAACTCCTTGAAGTAGGTGTCCATGTCCATGTGGTTCGCCACACTCGCTTCCGATGCCAAAAAGGCAGAGGCGAAGTCAGCAGCCGTCTGTGGGACTGGCCCTTTGAAGTCCTCACGGACCGTGCGCGCGAGAGGATTCGTAACTAGAGCATGCGTGGGAGGGAATATTGAGCGAAATCTATAAATGAATGCAAGGAACGTACCAGCAACAAGAAAATCTGAGGTGGTTTGCCGGTATGCTGGTTCAAAACCAAGATCGATGAAATATTGCCGAGCTTGATCTGCACGCCCAAAGTACGCCATCCTGCCTTCATAAATGACGCAGACTTTGTCGAAATGTCGGTACAACGACTCTGCAGCCTGATAAATTGACACGATGTTGGTCATATGCACCACGTCGGTCGCAATGCGTAGTGCACGAACAAACTCGAGGGCCGTCGAAGCGTCGAGACCTCGAGTGGAACTGTCATGGGAAATGATATTAGCCACGTCCAAAAACTGGTGTGGCAATACCTACTTGTCCCAGGCGGTGATCCTGGAACGAAGCGCCAATGCCTCACTTATCGAAACACGCTTCTTCTCGCCGCCAGACACTCCATGGATAACCGCATCGCCAACGGGCGTGTGCCTCACGTGTCGCAAACCGAGGGCGGTTTGCGTGATGTCCGTTATTCTCTTCACAAATTCACTGCGCAGACGCCCCTCCAAGCGATTGTGAGGTGCACGCATCTTGGCCGCAAAGCGGAGTGTTTCATCGACCGTCAGCGTGGGGAAATGTATGTCGTCCTCGGGGGAGTAGACGACATCGCCGCGGTAGTGCTTGGCAATGCATTCTGGTGTGAAAGAGTCATAATACACTTCACCTTCTACAAGATGATAATCTGCGCGCTGGTTGGTGAGCGTTTTCAGTAACGTGCTGCATCCCGAGCCTGGGCTTCCCAGGACGACTAAAATTGGTTGAGGAAATCATGGTTGACTCATGGAAAAAGTAAGAAAAAATACATACGCAACATTTCCCCTGGGCGAACAACGCCTTCAAAGCCACTGAGGATATCGCGCAAGGGGGGGTGACGAGAGGCCTGGATCTTCTCGAGGATAACGTTAGGGTTGAAGAAAGAGCCAAAGGTAGGCTGGTAGCTTGCGGCGACCCCCAAGCCGACAACGCGGAGACCCTTAAACATGACACCAAGCTCTCGCGAATGAATACCTGCATGGTCCTGCCTGAAGTCCCATTTAGTCACGGAGGTGAGAAATGAGGGTTGAGGAAATGACGTACCTTCATGATGGCCCGAAGGGTCTTCTGGAGGTCAAAGGCCCGGTAGCAGGTACGAGAGCGTCTCGGACGACTCCGAGAGTATAGTCCGGGGGTCCAGGGCCGAGCCCGGACTCGAGAGGTGGGTGGGGGTGCGTCGAAGTTGGCTTACGCCCTCTTTGTCGAAGTATCCCACTGGAACGAGCGAACCTGAAGAGTTTTCATGTGGTCCTGTTACCGGAGGAGCGATTAGTGGAGGGCCAATGACCTGCACGTCCTTGGGGACAGGTGGTAGGGAGCTGACGCTCTGGTCACGCCGTGCAACTTCCTGTAAGTCGGACATAGACTATTGGTTGCGCAGGAAGGGAGAGAGGATTTTAAATGGGGGGAGCTCCATCAATTCCAGGGGGGAAGAGAGTGGGTTAAAAGTAATACAGTGAAGTAAAAAAAGTACGGAACGGCGACATCATCACGTTCCGAACTTCGCATCGAATACCGTGGGTACAAACTCGTCCAGGTGTTAGGAATCTGAATAAATCGAGCAGTCATTGAGATCATTGCCGTATCTGGTAGCAGGACTACACAATTCTGGCGACAGACCTACTTGCGGCTAATAGCGTAATGCGGTGAAGTGGAGGGGGAGCTCGGGTCGCATGACCGTGGAGATGTTGCGCAGGTGCCAGCTCCTGGTGCAGCTCAATCCTTTATATGTCTGTGCTTCGTTCTGTCGTCCACGCACGTTGCAAAAATGTTTTCATATCGATGGGACCCCAGACGAATTTCTTTCGGCAGGTGGAGTTTCGAGAACATCCATCGGTAGATTTGCCGAGGCCTATATATATATTGAAAAATGAAATGGAAATGAACTGAACTGAAAAAAAGTCCAAATTTTTCAAGAGGGGTCCAGGGATCTACGCACCAAACAGGAACACAACCCACCCGAGGACCACACCACTAACTGCAAATAGCAGCAAAGCCCAAGAATGGTGCCAGTGGTGTGTAGACACTAGTGTTTCTTCCACCTTTCCCAGGAGTGGTGAGTGTACGTACTGTTCTACCGCGAGAGCATGGGAACAAAGAGATACATCGTGGCTTCAATATTGCATGGATCGCACATGTCAGTCGGCGTGCCAAGAAGAAACGGAAGTTGAATGTGGTAACGGTGCGCAGGGGTAATCATGCATCCATGCGCTGAGAATTGCTGCTCTTTCTCTTGCTGCTGTGTGTCGGGCGTAATGATTAGTGGCATTCAAGTCCAAGTTATTAGCAGCACCAGCACGACTTGGACGCGAAGTCGATTATCCACGAGCATGGGGCACTGACAACATAATTCCATTTTTTCACGCGAATAACTGGAAAAGCAGTGACTAATACTTAATTATTTTACACAATCCATAATTAAAAATTAACTCT
>JAKELG010000609.1:0-19143 GCA_021527035.1 Lactarius vividus
TCTAAGTCAGACCAACGTCCGTGGTAGACGTTACATTTTTTACCCGATGAGGGAAGCTTGTAACAATTTTGACCAGTATGACTCAACTCTGACTAGATCTGACTCATGGTGATCAGAGCAACTACATCTACACGACTTGTTCATGAACACCTTCATGTCTTGGTATTGCTGTTTCTATGATGATAGTATGAGTGTCCCCACATATATGACATTTGTTTTTACAGTAGCTATGTATGATGTTTGGCTTCACTGCAAGAAAATGTTGATGAGCCCTTGTTTGGGATCACAAAATCGGATGTGTGCAGCCTAGGAGCCTGATGCGTGTTCCACGCCTGCACATGGATTTTTTTTTTGATCTATTTATGTCCCAACTGGCCATACGCCCGCACGCAAGGATTGGTGGCTTCGCTGGTGCCAGGCCAAGGATTAGGACTAGAATAGTTGATTGAGGCAAGTACGACAGTGTTATAAAACTTTCGATATACATTTTTTATGGCCTTGTCCAATCCTGATCGCTCTTGGTTAGTTTTTGAAGTTTTTGGGGCTCGCTCCCAGGTGCCTTCCCTGTAAGGAGTGCCTTGCAAGTTGGGAACGCAAAGCGAGAGTCACATGACTCTCCCAATAGGTGAGAACACAATGTGCCACTTCCAGTGACATAGATGTTGTAGTGGTCACAGTATTAGACGCACAATCTCCTTTCCGAGGAAGCACGCTCATTGCGCAGGGGCAGACAGTCTTGTCTTCTCAATAGGCAAAGGAAAAGAAAGTGCAGATGAACAATGAAATCACACAGGAACTAGCAATATGCGTTATCTCCTTTCTGCTTCGGTGTGCTAGCCGTGCAGGGGTTTGTTGTAACTGCATGTTCAAGGCAGCTGAGGAGGACATCGCGAGTCTAGCTGCGAATGTCAGAAACTGCCATTGCATCATGATAGTCTGGTGAGCAAGAAGCAAAGTTGAAAGTTCAAATCTGCTTAGTCACAAATGTATGTGGTGTGGCTGCACCTAACCTTATCCTAGCTCCGACACTACCCCCAACCCCATTACGAGTCTTGCTTCTGTTACTCCCCGTGTGTGGCTAAATGGTACGGCGCCGTTCTTGTTCCCTTCGTCTACATTTGTATTTTATCGCCGCTAGCCTGTGTTCCAAGATAGCAATGGTATAGCCGTCAAGTTCTTCATACAAAAAGATCTTCCGACCGAGTTGCAGGCAGAGCTTTGCGAGACCATCACAGTGAGAAATACCCATGTCATTTCGCCCCTCTCGACACACTCAATCAAAAATCGTCCTACAGGCTCTCGGTGGGCGTGTCGAGGCCAAAGTTCCGCGGCAAGGTTTTGTGTTGATTCGGCCCCACACGAACGAGGGGGAGCGCCTCATCCTCTGCTGGGACAGCCCCGATCGGCCAGAGAGGCACTTCGTTCCATACACTTACGTGGAGGCGTGCAAGATTGCTGGAATGTTGTTGAAGCAAATTTTCGTGGAGAATGGAGAGGCCATCAAGTTTCACATCGACTCAAGCATCGCTAACATAAACGCCCGCGCGGCACTCAGTGCGAGGATCATGGTCGGTCCTTTCAGCGTGTACGTAACGTAATCAGACCCCGCTGATCAGCTGACTTTGTAGCACTCCGGAGGCGATCCCAGCGCATCTGCTCAAACGGCACGTGTAATTCTCGCAGACCCCAACACCGAAATATTTCAGCATCTAGTGAAGAACTATCAGGGCGTTCCAGGGAAATACGTTGAATCATATTTATGGGTCAAAAAGTGCGTCGAAAAGGGAACGGTGGTATACACACCCCTTGTGTATAAAAACCCTGGTGGTAGACGCCCAGGAGAAGAGTACGTTGCATATTTCAATTTTTAAGCCAAAAACTCACATAGTCGTAGGAGGACCCAATTTACAGAAGAAGATGAAGAGCGCCTTTGCAATTGGATCGCCGCTAAAATCCCTTACAAGGAGACTGGTGGTAGGACCGGCAACAGACTCTATCAGCAACTCTGCGATATGGTATGTCGCGTCTTCCCGTTTTCTCGTTCCTTGCTCTGAGAGCGATGCAGGCAAATGACCCGGAATACAGCTGGGTTACACGCCATACGTGGCAGTCTTGGCGCGAGCGCTACAAGAAGAACTCGCAGCGGCTAGACACATTGATTCAGGCCATCGTCGAACAGAAAAAGCCCTCCCTGGGTGAAAAGGGCCAGTACGGTTACGTGCGCAAACCGGAAGAAAAACCAAAGAGAAGTAGGAAGCGAAGGGAAGATGGTCCCGGCGCAGGTCCATCCAATGACGATGATTTCCTCCAAGCTGGTCCACCGCATCCGATGGCTATGGCGATGCATGTTTCCCTGTCTGCCCAGGATGGGCATCCCCATCCCGGGATACCAGTGCCCCCCGTGCCGGTCGACATATATCAACATCCCTCGGCTCATCCACACCTGCACGGTGTCTCACATCATCTAAACCAAATGCAGACTCCCGCGAGCAGTTCGATGGGCCTAGGCGTTATTCAAGACGGCGTAGTGGTCGTACGGGAGAGCCCCGCTGAGGAAGAGATGGAGGACGAGGAGGCCGAATGGGAGGTCAGAGTGGGCAACGACTCACCACCCATGTGGGGAAAGCGCAAAGCTGGCGAAGACCCAAAAGAAAACGGCAAAAAGGCCAAGGTGGGGTGAGTGTCCGCCACGTATGTTAGCCCAATATTAATTGCTGATCGAGAGTCGTAGCGAGCATACGAGCGGTCACTCGACTTCTGGGGTTATACAGCGGGATGGACCGATTCTTCACGTTGTGGACCAAAGTATCTTAGATATCGCGCGTGAGTTCCGTTTCACTGTTGAAGAGGTCCAGGAGCACTATGATCGTTGCGGCGCTATGGAGCGGACGAGAGCACGCTTCAAGAAGATGCGCGATACGTTATCGGCCTTGGCAGATGATTCGGATCATGTTGCATAATGTCTGGGTATTCCTTGGCGTGTATTATAGTGTACCTTCTGCCTTCTTGATTTATGTTCACCACTTACATCACAACACGTTGGCAAGGGTGCGTCCGAAGAAAAGAGTAGTGAGTGCCCGCCAAGTCGACGATGAACCAAGTTACTCCAAATCCGTGGATAACTTATCGCCCGCAGCTCGGGCAGGCGCGGGTGGCGTACTGAAAGGCTTTCGTCGCCTTGACTCGAAAACGGCTTCAGCAATGTAATGGACAGGGATGAAACGGCATACCTTTCTCCTGCAGCCGCAGATGGGAACGAACCAAACATGTCCGGATGCTTGGGTGCTGGGGTCTCGCTACAATACGTCCTCAGCAACGATTGTGGTATGTAAGCAGGCGAGGACATACGAAAAGTATGGATGTTGCAATGCTTCATCTGCAGATATCCTCCTCTCGGGGTCGTACGTCAATAAAGACGACAACAGGTCAATTCCAGCTATTGTCAGGAATGGGAACTTCTGGCGGAATTGGTGGGGCTGGGGGGACGGTAGGGTAATAGACTTCGCTAATGGGAGGGTCGAGTATTCAGGCCACAAGTCATTTGTTGGCGAACCCAAGAGTTTGAATATCATGGAAAGAAGCTCGATTTCGGCTTTCGCCTGGAAGAGCGGCTCCTTCAACATAAGCTCGGCAAATATACACCCAACAGACCACATGTCAACAGCCGTTGAGTATGTTTTTACCCCTAGCAGGATTTCAGGGGCCCTGTGTTTCGGATGATGTGCGACGTGTATGGAGTCCTCAACAAAGGACACTCACCTATACCAAAGTGTGACGACGAGCTGCGTCATCCCTCCGACACCTACAGGGTCTCCGTATCGTCTTGCAAGGCCAAAGTCAGCAACTTTGATTGTGCCCCGGTTGTTCATGAGCAAGTTGCTTGTTTTCAAGTCACGGTGCAAAATCCAGTTAGAATGGCAATGGGAAACGGCGGACAAAAGCTGAAGCATGAGTGTTTTGATTTCAGATTGCAAGAAAGGGGAGGGCATGAGGGTAAGGAGGGTCTTTAGGTCGTGCTCGATGAAGTCCATTACGATGAAGACTCTGCGTAGAACACCGGCTAAAGTCAACCTGAGACGTGGGATGATCTTTACGACGCGTACTGGGTGAGTGTTTCGCCGACGACTACTTCGCGGATGCCAACGACGTTATCATGTCGGCATGACATGAGGGCGTTTATTTCGCGCAGAGCGGTGATGGGGAACCCGTGCTTCTCCTCGTCAAGCTTAAGCTTCTTCAAGGCGACGATATCGCCTGTTTGCTTTTCTCTGGCGCGAAAAACGACGCCATAGGAACCTTCTTCTATCGAGTTGAGTCTTTCGTAAGAGTAGACGGAGCGAGAAGACGTGAGGGGAGGATGATAGGTTCTCGGAGGGGCGAATATGCTTGGGATGGGTCTCTTTGAAGAGATGTTACAAGAGGGAGAACCGTCATGTAATTGGCGGCGTTTTAAGGGGGGCTGAGGTGTGTTGTCTTCCCATTTTGATCTCTTACGAGGAGCAGCCGTGGCCTGCAGTGGCAATGCCATTGGAACCAGAGAACTAGACGGTCCGGTGACTCCGGCAAGTAAGTTGTATTCATATCGTATGCACGTATGGCCTGAGCTCACGCCAGGGGCGCGTGGATATACAGCAGCCTCTTGATAGTTCACCATGCGACCGTGCTAAGATGGCGGTGCCCACTGCTGGAGATGCATACCAAACCCAATTCCCGTTAAATATAAGGTGGCTGTCTGCGTCATCTTGTCGCTAGTAATTTCTTTCCCATACGCATTCCCAACTTGGTCTGATGTTTGGGGCCGATCTTCGTGGTATTCTGCATCGTCGCACAGTAGGCCCTCCATCGGATGAAAACGCGTGGTACATTCCATGGGCTTCCATCTTGTCCACCTTGTTCCCCAATGCCCAGGGTTACTTTCTTGCACCCCAACACCTTATACGGGACGAAGAGAGAAGACACTTCATTGATTTTGGAGTCATTCGAGTTATCTCTCAGCACGATGGCTCGGTCCGCGAGCGTACCGTCCTCATCGTGGAAATCAAGAGAAGTGCCGAATGGCCAGCTGGTAAAGTCGCCCTAGAAAGGCAGATACTCCGCGTGACAGATGCTGCCTTCGATCGGAATGCGATCAGACGGGTGTACTGGATTGGGGCTATTGGACCACACTGACAGTATGGCGTGAAGATGGACAACGGAATGGACCCTCAGCCCTTGATCGATTGGCACGACACCACCGATGATCAAGACTCGTACGACGATCTTCAAGAGCTGGTCAATCTCATCACAGCCATGTAGGGCCTTGCCAGTTCAGCGTGTACTTTGCATTGGCAAATCTTTTTATTTTATTTTATTTGAGAAATCACTGTCATTCTGGACTAAGTAAATAACTGGGTCACGAAACATGAAGTAGAGTACGAGTTTCTCGAGATAGATTTACACTTAGAACCCGCCTGGGGTTGGAGGTGACATACTCGTAGGTCGAGAGAGGACCGCTAGGCATACTTTGCCCTTCCTCTATATCAGTCGAGGCGAGCGACGACTGTTATTCACGACCGTTGGGAGTACCCTCGCCCCTGCATCCGGAACGAGGTCTATGGGTGCGTTTTGTCGATTTGCGTATCCAGACTTGACGCAGTTGTTTGATACCAATTCGCTATCACAATGATCGCCCAGACTAAGTAGAGAGTGGAGGAGTACCGCTACTTACCGGATCTCGGCGATGAGGTCGTCGATATCGTACCAAGCAATAGTGCTATACGCAATGCCGCGGAATAGGGCTAACTGGTCGGCGGGAGAGATGAACGCGTGTACGTGCAAGTGGTCTGTGACGGGATCCGCGAGTCCGCGAGTCTCGGGAAAGGGGGGGGGGGGGGGAATGAAGCCGATGCGAAAATTGGATGGGCAGGTATAGGGCGGTCGAGGAGGTGGTCAGTGGCCTAGCGGGATGTTGGCGAAAGGAGAAAGGAGAGGCAAGGGAGGAGAGGGGTGAGTAGTTTGGTGGCCGTGTCGCGAAGGAAGGTGAGGAAGGGAAGATTGCTGGAAGACTGAAAACCATAAATTATCAAAAGCAAACGTCGGTGCGAGCGCACTCACAAACATATAAATGAATAGGACATGGTACATGGTGAGTGGTGAGATTCAGTCATGAGAACAAGAGAAAGACAGGCATGAGGGGGTAGCTGACGCGCTTGAAAGCCACAATTATGTGTCCCTTACTCGATGCTGGATTCTCGCCGTAGACGGTGAAATTGTCGTCACGCCAGAGGACCTCTGGTTGGGAAGTCGACGAGGACGGCGGTGGAGACAGTGTACTACAGCGGTATTCATAACACCTGTCACCGGTCAACTGCGGAACTGGTAGCAGACCACGCGTTACGCGTGTGCGGTTGTGAGTGACGGTCTGCCTGACCAAATTCACGTTTCAAGTGTCCTTTACAAGTGGGAACATTTGATACAGCTCAGGAGGAGACGTGTACATGTACATAGACAGAACCAATACGAGTGTTGACTCTAACTCAGACAGCCCTATCAGCATTAAATCATCATCACCATTCACGACGAAGAAACAACCATACCTTTCATACAGGTCTGCAACGAGGGCAACCAGACCTTGGAAATCATCGTACGAGGCTTGATCATGAAGGGTCTCATGCCAAGATATTAATGGTCTCAGACCCTGTCCGTCATCTTCCCTGACACCATAGCGCCAATGGGGTCCGATAGTAGTAATCCAATAAACCTTTGAAACCGCAGTCCCGAGCTCAGTTCCACAGAAGGCGGTATCTATCTGACGATTTATTTGCCGTTCCAGTGAAGGGATACCGGCCTGCCAGTCCTGGCTATTCTTGATCGCAACGACAAGAAGGGGGCGTAATTGACCCGAATTGGGGTCAGTCGACTTAACGACTTCGACCATGAGGGCAGACCATTGATTTTGGCGGCGGTAAGGTGCAAGGAAGTAGCCATGAGAAAGGGGGAACAAGGTGTTCAAGATCGCAGTCCACGCCCCACTCCATCGATTGTCGTCCGACAGAGGGTCTGCAGTGAAACACTGCAACACTTTGTCAAGGTAGGTGTCGAACATATTTGATAGGTATTTGATAGGAGTCTCCTAACTTGATAGGAGGTAGTTGTGATTGTACGGTATCGGTATGAGGGCCGTTTTCCGCGTTTCGCATCCGTCCCACGGACCGGTCCGCTCGGACCGTTTCTCCACCATTTGGTTTCAAACTCTGTTTTTTTAATTACTTTAATATATTTTTTCCAGAGTAAATAAAACTAAATAAAACCAAATCACATTTAAATAATGTGTTATGTTTGTGTATTAATACTTCCACACCCTGAACCAAAGTTGTGCTCAAGCAAAAAAGTGATTGAAGTTGTTTGTGAGAAAGAGACAATGTGTGGTATTACACAAGAAGTCAAGTCTACCATACAAGCTAGGTAGTATGTGACTTATATACTGGTACAGGGTGTTTGGCCAGGACAAACACATGGTGTGATACTTGGGCATAATGTAATGCTTCCACTTAGCATCAGCCCAACTTGGACATGAAAGGGTGTTCTAGACTTAGCAATGTAGAGCCTCTATACATGGACAAGTCAACATGATAGGAATATCCATGAGGGATCCCCTAGGGGATAGCTATGCCTCTTGGGAGATGATGATAGAGATGCTGCCCCCTTGATATGGGCAGGACTTTAGACATGACTTTGGAAGTGAGAGGAGATGTAACATTACCACAGGAATGTTATGTGCAATGTAATGTCTACCACAGATGTTTGCCTGACTTAGGCACTGGAGTAATGTGGGTTCCCTTGTGGGTAGTATTGGTGGTTCTCGTGTTACGTTCGGTTCTCGGACTGCCCAGCCCGGTTGTGGACTCTGACGTGCTCGCGATGACTCGGTATGTCAGGAGTAATGTGTCATGGACTTCGGATCTTGTTGCCTCGTGTCTCGGCTGACTGATGGTTTCTATTGTTGTACGTGATATGTCTTATGCGTTCCTCTCCAAGTTCTATTGTTGTACGATACTAGTATTATGTCGTGGATGACTGATTCCTAGGATCCCTGTCATAGGGTTTACGCTACTTATGCTATTGGCTACGTACGAGTTCGAGTGGAGCCAGAACTGATTCCCTTACGTGTATTTAAGCCCTGTAGTATTACAGGCCAGGATCCCCATCTTGGTCTTCTTTCGAATACCACTACTCGACTCATCTACTGTGCTAGGAGTCTGATTGACTCCTAAGTGAACTAGCTCCGGCATATCCCTTCCTTAAAGACCAAGAAGGGATCCCCATGACTTCTATCCCCAGTTCCCTCGTGAATGGTGGATACGCCGACCGTCTCTTACCTGCCCAGGTACCACGTGTCATCTCGTCTTCAAGTATCTCAACTCTCGAACCACAAGGCCTTACAAGTGCTATTACATCGTTGACCACCCTAGTTGGAGGTATATCTGTAAAGTCCCAGCTGTCCCTCCGAACGTCCCTCTTGACCTTCCTCTCTATACTTATCGTGACCATCTCGGAGCCTACCAGCAGTCATCCCGTGGTATTCCCCGACTCTCCGGACAACCACCATTTCAGACCCGAAGGGAACCCACGTTACACTGACGCCTAAGTCAGGCCAATGTCCGTGGTAGACTGTTACATCTCGGGTGTCTCCAGGAATACAGCCAGATGCCTACAGAAGGTGCTGGTAGAGTCTCGGTAAGTATAGAGGGTGAAACCTATTGGGATATCAGGTGGTGGAGTCTTGATAGCTCGTATGAATCTCTACTGAGGGTTGTCAAGGATGTAGAAGCACTTGAAGGGTCTTGCAGTGCAGGCGTTAAGATATTCAAAGACGAGGTGGCACGATGTAATGCTACCACGGTATTAGTCTGACTAGGACTCGATGAAGGGTGTTCACGACTTAGCGCAATCAGTACACTCAGCTGAAGGGTCTCCAGTATTCCGAAGAATACGACTAAGGTGATCCACGCTACTCAGGTGGTCAACACAAAGGCGACAGTGAGACGTTGATGCAAGTTCGCCAGGGGGGGGGTCTTAGACATGAAGGTCAAGACAGATATGAAGATAGACTCTTGTGGCACGAAGGCCCAAGGCAACAAGTTGAGAAATGGTTTAGAGGTGCAAAGGCCCAAAGAGGTGCATTAAGGAGTGGTATTTCGAAGAAGACCAAGATAAGGCTTCTTGGTCTTCAAAGGCCACTATTTATACATGTAAGAGGTAGCTTTAAAGCCCCTCTGTGAAGTCCGATGTCCAGTAGCGTATGTAGCTTGAACCCTACTATGACTGTACTAGTAATGATGTAGCAGTATGACTATCAGCTACACCGGGCCAAGGGGAGTTGAAGTGAACTGTCAAGGGCGAAGACTCAATGCTGGCGCGGAGATAAATCACGTGCTAGAACCTACAGACGATGTGGAGCGTGCGTCAGCGTACGACCTTTATACAAGGTCAAGGCGCAGTGTCACACAAAGGCAGGCTGAGTGGAGAACCAAGAGGACAAGTTAGATAGGCAGGGGTAAGGAAGTACAAAGAGATGCGCACCTGAGTGGAGAACCAAGAGGACAAGTTGGTTCCACTCAGGACACTACAGGCAAGCTTAAGTATCTACTGTGGCTGCGATTAAGTCGGAGCTTGAACACTTGTTACTAAGTGTAAAGTAATCGACTATGACTAAAGAGCTGACACGTTGTGTCTATTAATAGCCTTATCTTTAGTGCTGACTGATGCACTGTCATCAAGACTGACTACTTATGACGTGTCGCTGAGTAAAACCTAATACAGCACGTAATACATGCCTACTAAGCGTAATCTAGAGCGTACTAGAAGGTTCTGTCCTTATCTACCATTCAGAAAGTCTGTCCGTATATAGAATGTGACCTATAAAGGGATGTCCCGTATATGGGGATGCTTTCCCATGGTCACATGATGAAAAGTGCACAATATTTCACGTGACTAACTAGAGAATGTGATGGCAGGTCACATGATCCACAAAAGGCGGAAATGAATGCATCCGTGACAAATGAGTCACGATAACAATCATGTGCTACCGTGATGCTGACTGATGCTGAGTCCATGACTAATTTCTACTTACTACTGTAGTCATAACCATATAGTAAGTGTCCCAATTGTTGATTTGTAACATCACCCCCCTTTTAGCTGCGTCGCCCACGACGCCTATGGTCCCTGGTGCCTCCCATCCAGCCTGACTGTACCTCCTCTACCTGATCCAACGTATTCGCCATCACCAAATGGAACTTGCTGCGCACAAGTTCCCCCTTGACACCTCCCAATGTGGCGGCGAGTTGATGGAGCTGCTGCTCCATCTGCTCTGCCTCGTACGTGTACGAGTGGTAGCGGTGAACCTTGGCCTTGAGGCTCACATCATGCAGCTCCTCAAGGGCACGATCGAAGTGAGGGCAGTCATGATAACCACCAGGCGAAGATGATGAGATCCTCCTGTGGGTAGTGGGGCTTACCATGGGCCCTAACCTGCGGCTCAGCGTACAGCGGCTTTGAGTACATCTTCTCGCTATCCTCCACCAACCCTAGTACCAGGGGTCCACATTCATGATCATCTAACATATGCGGCCTGGCGGGTGCACCCCTGTCCATCGGTGATGGGGTAGTGTACGAAGTCCTCCCTGCAGTTGTACTTGTATCTGTGGGGAGGGGGCCCTAGGGCACAGTGTCAGAGTTGGAGCAGGGGGAAGAGGGGAGGAGCGTCAGCTCGAACTCCTCCTCTGTAGAGCGGGCATCCGGTGGTGTCGCACACATATGGGGTTTTTCAGGGGTCATCAGTATCAGTGGCGGTGACAATGAGTGGGTGCTTATCTGGGTAATAGTCCTGGAGGCTTCCTCTCGCCTGCTCCAGTATCGTCTCATGTGTTCGACTGCTCCTTCCTTCCACCGCCTCATCATCTCCGACTGCCATTCGGTCGCCCTCTGAAGTTGCTCCCACTTCCAGGCCTCTGCTACTTGCCTCCACTTCTCCTCCCTCTTCCAATCTTGCCACCCCGACATTGCTGGCGATGGGCTCTTCTTCAGCCCACTGCTCCACTCGTACTGGGAGAGGTCGAGGTGAGGACTCCTCACTGCTGCAGAGAGCTGCACAAAGCCTGTCAACTTTGTGCGTCGTAAGCGGCACGGTGTTGAACCGCTGTCCGTCTTCAGGTGATGAGCCACCAGCTGGTGGTGTTGCTGGTGTCGGGGACATGTTCAGGCAGGGATGAGGCTTTGAAGAGCGGTGACAAGCTCTTGGTGGGTGATAGGTCCTGTAACGTTACCACAGGAACGTTATGTGTGACGTGCACGCCACTAAGTCGTTCAAGCCGAGGTAATGGGACGTGAGTTAGCCGGTTAAGGCCAAGTTCGATGATGAATAAGCACTACACGGTCTCCTCAGACACGCGAGTGGTAATCGGGGGTTCTGGGGTTCAAGCGCAACGGCGAACCAAAGTCGTGCTCAAGCGAAACGGCGAGCCAAAGTTGTTCGTGGATTGACAACGATGTGGTATTACACAAGAAGTCAAGTCTACCGTACAAGCTAGGTAGCGTGCGACTTATATACTAGTACAGGATGTTTGTACACCACAAACATATGGCGCAATACGTGGAGTCCTGAGTAAAAGCAGAACAAAGGCAGAACTATAGTAGGAAGTACAGTGATTGCGCGGGGTTATGTGGGGGTCAGCTGAGACCGGAGCGCCGTGAACTTTGATATACAAGGAAGGGGGCGTGAGGGCGTATCGTGCCGCGAAGAGATCATGGGAAACGATTGGGCGCGTGATGAGTTATGGGCGTAACAAGATGGGGCATAGGAATAAGGAGTAAGGAACGAAGGCGTCCATGGGAAATAGAAGGGAAAATCGTAACATTACCCCCCTGTCAGACCTGAAGTCGCCACGACTTCAGTCACTGCCGACGTAGTCGTACACGTCAGCGCTGGGGTCATTAGTCTCGTCGTCCCGGTCATCCACCGGGCATACATGTCGGCGCAGGAACAAATACCTCCCTCGCTCTCCGCACCGCCTACACGCTTCGTACTGCGGGCACTCAATCTCGTCATGCCGCGCATCGAATCGCAGGCACTTCCCGCACCAGCGAGGACGCTCCGAGGGTTCCTCAAACGCCGGAGTGATGGGCGCGAGGCGATGGATGAGACAGTTAGCCGACTCATGGGCCTGGCTCGCGCACCATGTACACACCCCAAGTGGTGGTCGATTTGGACACTCACTCATCTTGTGACCCCGCCTTTTACACAGATAACACTTTCGTCGTTTCTGTGTGCGGCTGGGCCCGTCCATAAGGCGGGGCATCTCGACTGGCCCGCCAGGTCGTGGTACAAGAGGGAGCTCAGGTCGGAGATGTCGAGGGCGTATCGGGCGGGTAGTCAGCTCGACAAACTTGTCGGTTATCAATGGGATGGCGCCTGCATATTGCAGGCATTTGGTGATGCCCTCCAGCGTGACGTCTAGGTGGAACTGATCCCGCGTAGCTTCTTGCTCGAGCCGTCGTAGGTCCGCCCGACGCGCGTCCAGGGCGATCTTGTCCCTGAGGCACTGTCGCAACCTCGCAACCTCGGCCGATAGGCGGGGGTTTTTGAGTTCGCTCAGGACCTCACTGATGGTAACGGCGCGAGGATCTTGCGGACTGAAGACAGCGAGCTGATGAGGGGAGATAGCGGGGTGCATAGCCGTAGGACGGGGTGTAGACAAGTAAACTTCTTGACAGTAACACGCTTTACCTCTCCCCAAGGTTCCAACGATCTCGCGATAGTCCCGACGATAGTAGATATACTTCGCCAGGACTTTCGTGATGTCGTCTTCCAAAGGGATCATGAGGGGAAAGAAGAACGGGGTGTCAGGGGCGTTAAGGAAGAATGGCAGCCCCGGGTTGTCGGATTCTTCGTCGTCCCCCTCATCGATCGGCTCCTCGTCATCATCAAGAGATGCGAGACGAGGGTCGGGCCTGAGTTGATGCGGGGGTACAGCTGGCGTTAGAGAGTAGGGATGGGGGAGTTCCGAAGCTAGTTGTGACATAGGGACGACTGGTGTAAGACCCGGGGGGGCCTCGAGGAGGGGAGCCACTGCCGGCTCGAGTGGTGGCGGGGACGAAGGAGGGGGTGTGGGACTAGTCGGTGAAACATTGAGGGCGATGGCTAGCACGGGAGTGGGAGGTCGAGACAAGACCGCCGAGTATGGAGTTCGAGCCACAAAGGGGGTTGGAATTCCTTCGGACTGCGAAGGAACTGTAAGACGTTCGAGAATGATAGCAGATGGGGGCCGTGGGCGGTCATTGGCTGGGGCAGTGTTGGAAGTGGGAGTTGTCATGGTAGGTGGGGATATGGAAATCGTCTTTTGCTCCCCGTCTTCTTTATAGCTTTCTCCCTACTCCATCGGCCGTTGGGTTGCGGCGATAGAAGTCAGCGATTACATCTGGCGCATGTTTGACGTGGTCAGCTGGTTCCCAGGAGCTGTCACTCATGGGAAAGCCCTTCCACTTGACTAGGAATTGTAGTTTGCGCCCACGTCCGTGGAGTCGCGATCCCATGATCTGCTCCACTTCAAATTCTTCTTCTCCATCCACGAGATCAGGGGGAGGGCGTGGGAAGTTTTCCCCGTGTAGTTCCGTCTCCTTATATGGTGTGAGGAGGTTCGCGTGGAACACTGGGTGTATCCTCCATGTGACCGGTAGCTCCAACTCGTACGTCACTTCCGATAAGGCCTTCTTGATTCGGAACGGGCCATGACATTTAGGGGCTAGTTTTGCGGTGGGGTAGAACGTTCTCAGGTTCGTTCCTTCTAGCCAAACCTGGGCTCCTTCGGCGTAAGGGATGAAGCGGGTTCTTCCCTTCTTGGCCATGAGGTCTTGCGCATGCTTAATGCAATCTTGCGTGTGCTGTCGCCGTACAACCATTTCCTCCAGTCGTTGGTCTACTGACGGTGTTTGCGTAGGTTTTGAGACCCATGTTGTTCGTGGTTCCCACCCCATGATGAGCGAGAATGGGGAGTGCTTTGTGGTTGCGTTTGGCCAGGAATTGTGCGCGAATTGTGTCACCGGAAGTGCTTCCGCCCAATTGTCCTGCTGAACGTTGCTCCAATGACGTAGATACTGTTCCAGCCATTGGTTGGTGCGTTCCGACTGGCCATCCGTTTGGGGGTGATACACGGAGGAGATGTTCTGCCGTATTCCCAGCGTGCTACACAATCCTTTCATGAACGCGGACGTGAATCGTGGGTCTCTGTCGGTGATGAGCTTGCGAGGTATTCCGTAGTGTGGGTATACGTGTTGAAGGTATAGTCGTGCTACTCCTTCAGCTGTGATGGTTTCATGGCACGGTATGAAGATCGCAGCTTTCGAACAGTCATGGTCGGTGATCGTAAGGATGGAATCAAATCCTTGGGACGGAGGTAGCTTGGTGATGAAGTCCATAGAAATGACTTCGAATGGTTCTGCCTCCGGGTCGGTGGATATGGGGAATAAGTGGGGTTTTTGTCGGTGGGGGTTAATTTTGTTGGCCTGACATATGGCACATCCTTTGACATACTCTTCGACATCTTCTCGTATAGTGGGCCACCAGTAGTCGCGTCGTACTAGCTCGCGTGTGTTGGCAATTCCAGGGTGGCCCATGCTTGGAGAGTCGTGAAAGAGAGTGATTACCCCCCGCTTAAGATCGTTGTCCCCGACAACGACTAATGCGTCATCTTTCCACCACAGCCCATCGTGCTGCTTGAGGTTATTGTTACGTTTCGTTCTCGGACTGCCCGGCCCGGTTGTGAACTCTGACGTATTCGCGATGACTCGGTATGTCGGATGTAATGTGTCATGGACTTCGGATCTTACCGCCTCGTGCCTCGGCTGACTGATGCTACCCATTGTTGTACGTGATGTGGATTACTATGCTGACTGATGAGTTCTATTGTTGTACGTGTTTCGGATTACGAGTACGACTGCGGATTCTATTATTAGGATACGCGACTTACGCTACTGGCTACCTACGAGTTCGAGCGGAGCTAGAATTGGCTCCCTTACTTGTATTTAAGTTCATAGTAGTACAGACCAGGATCCCCATCTTGGTCTTCTTCGAATACCACTTTCTAACTCGTCTTCTGTGCTAGGGGCTCACAATAGCCCTTAAGTGAACTAGCTCCGGCATATCCCTTTAGACCAAGAGGGATCCCCGTGACACTATCTCCATCTTCCTTTGTGAATGGTAGATTCGCCAGTAGTGCCCTATCCGCCCGGGACCACGTGCCACCTCGTCTTTGAATATCTCAACGCCAGAACCGCCCGTCCGACTCACTGTTACTACATCGTCGACAATCTCCAGTGGGAATACGTCCACACCGTCCCAAGTCCCCCCGCAGGAGTACCCGTAGAAGAGACTCTCTATACGTATAGGGATTCCACCGGCACGTATCAACCCCATCCCGCAGTCTTCCCGCTATCGGATATACACAGGTTTCATCCCCGAGGGAACCCACGTTACAATAGTGCCTAAGTCAGGCAAACGTCCGTGGTAGACGTTACATTAAGACCAAGATCCTTCAACGTGGCTTCCGCAGTAACAACCCGCGACCTTTGGATTCCATTCCGACCCTATCACATTGACAGAAGAGGGGAACGCAACGTCCCCAAGCAATACCTCAAAGAGGCCTTTTGGCAGACAGAACAAGGAGACCCAGGCTACGTAGTCCTTTACACCTATAAGGACGGAAAGACCGGACTCATCCCGGTAGAATTTAACTTCGAACATACCTGTTGGACGGAACTCAAGTGGGACGCCCTCCACTACAAACTACAAGTCGTCCGACCCGCAGGATCGAGCCTCAAACTCGACATACTACAGAGCGAAGTTACCACTAGAGACCAGTGGGGCCCCATCGACGGACAAGAAGAAGAACCAGTCCGCTCTCCCACTCCAAAAAACACCCGCACCATCCCCTTCGTTGGGAAGCAACCCGGAGGAAATTCGAATCCTCGAAGCACAAGCCGAAGAAGAAGAAGCGCAGTTGGGATTATTAGCTGAGTCCATCCCCACAGACATGACCACTACGATCATCAAACAACCTGCCACGTTCCAGGAACCCGCGCGTATTAGCCGTGGAGAAGACCCCCCTCCAGGAGGACACGGAGGAGGAGGAGGAGGAGGAGGTGATGGAGGAGGCGACCCGGGAGGACCTCTCTTCACCGGACCCAACGTATCAAGCGGGACCAAACCCGAGAAGTTTATGGGCAAGGAACCCCTCGTATTCACCGGAGATCGTACCAAAGTCCAACAATTCCTCACTCAATGGGAATTATTCGTAGAGACCAACTACGACAACCCTGCGTTCACCCTCCCCTACCGCAAAGCGCTAATCTTCCTGACCTATATCCAGGGGGAACACGTCAACGAATGGGTCCTCTCCACTACCAAGTGGATCAAAGCCTATAAGGCCAAGCACGGCCCCTACGACAGATGGATCTGGGAAGCTATTGAACTTGGTTTCCGCAACACATTCGCCGACACCCTCGAAAAAGAAAGGGCGCAACAAGAACTCCAGAAAGGGTTCCGTATGGAAGGGCAAGACATCGACTCATACATCGCCAAATTCGAGAAAGCGGTCCGAGAAGCGGGATACCGCTTCGACGACTCGCTCGTCCTGGACAAATTCACTAGTGGGCTCCCGGTGGAATTATACAAGAACGCCTACAACTTCCACAGCCCGAACACATACGCGCAATGGAAGGTAGCAGCGCTGGAACAACAGCATAAATGGATGCACCTGCAAACACGTTTGGGGGGACGTAAACCCCCGGGACCCGGTAAGCCGGGCAATACCTCTCTCAGAACGTTCAACGCTCCAAACCGTCCGCAGCCACGCCAGGGATGGCAGGCGTTCAGAAATCATCCTGACGCCATGGACACCACGCCAGGAAGGGTCAGAGCCAGACTCGCGGGATCAGAGGAGATCGATTACACCAAACCCCCATACACTCCAACGGGAGGAAGGCCAAATCAGGGAATCATCGATAAGAAGAACCTTCTTTGCTACAACTGCGGCAAAGCGGGCCACTTCCAACGTGACTGTCGACAACCTCGCCGCCCGCGCAATAACGCAAACTGGCAACCACGCCAAGGACGCGGGGCGTTCATAGAAGAAGTCCAAAGTGTAGCCAAAGAACCCCTGATCCAATTTGAAGACGACGGCGGCAGTAGCCGCGGCGCCCGCGCCACCACTGATACGCCGCAAGAACGGGCGACCAGCTGGATAAACGGAGTTCGAAATCTCGACGACGAGGCCAGGGATCTGGTAGTTCGGGATCTATTGGGGCGAGAGGATTTTCAAAGCGCCTGAACCCGACGGCCTGGGTGAGGGCATTACGGTGTAATTCTGTGTTCATAACGCGCTATCAATCTATGCATGTTCCAGTTTCATTGCGCGCAAGTTACGCCATGGCCGACAAAAGAGCACTAGTGGACTCCGGAGCCACGAACAATTTCATACATCCGGACTTCGTTAAACGAATGAGGCTGGGCTCTAGAGAGCTAGACCGTCATCGGAAGATCTGGAACATCGACGGCACACACAACAAAGGAGGGAAGATCACACACTACGTGGACTTAGAAGTACAAACCAAAGGAATCGTCAAGGAAATGAGATTCCTAGTCACGGACGTAGGAGGAGAGGATATCATCCTGGGATATCCGTGGCTGGCAACCTTCCAACCCGACATCCAGTGGGCCACCGCCACCCTAAACGAAGCTGAGTACCCAGTAGTCCTGCGAACCACAAACCCCTCAAAACCCCGGATAGATCCGGTTATCGCCAGGCTCGTACTCGAGAAATTGCTACTACCAAATAAGCAAAAGATCGAGAAACAGCTCAAAAGGGAGTGCGACCTCGAAGACACCCGACTTCGCGCAACAATGTCAACGGAAATGGCGATCGAAGCCAAGCAATATACGGAAGCAAAAACGGTACCGGAAGAATATCAAAGGCACGTCAAAATTTTCAGCGAAGAAGAATCGAACCGATTTCCACTATCAAAACCGTGGGATCACGCAATCGACTTCAAACCGAACGCCCCGGACACCATCGACTGCAAAATCTATCCCATGAGCCAAGCAGAAGATGCAGCACTTAAGGAATGGATCGACGAACAACTGGCCAAAGGGTACATCAGACCCTCTAAATCCCCGTACGCATCATCCTTTTTCTTCATCAAAAAGAAGGACGGAAAACTACGTCCCGTACAGGACTACCGGAATATCAATAACTGGACGATACGCAACCAATATCCCCTCCCGCTCATCCCAGAACTCATCGCAGACCTAAGCGGAGCATTCATATTCACCAAACTGGATATCCGCTGGGGCTACAACAATGTAAGGATCAAAGAGGGAGACCAGGAAAAAGCGGCGTTTAAAACGAAATACGGCCTTTTCGAACCAACGGTGATGTTTTTCGGACTAACCAACTCTCCGGCAACCTTCCAAACCATGATGAACGAAATCTGCAAAGACCTCATTGCGTACCACGAGACCAAAGGCACGACTATTAGGGTGTACATGGACGACATAGGCATAGCCACTCGATCAACGGAACAGGCACATATCGATGCGGTACACGACATCCTGGATCTACTAGAGGAAAACGATCTGTTCCTCAAACCGGAGAAATGCATCTTCCACGCGCCAAGCATCGATTACCTGGGGGTAATCATTGAAAAGGGGGTGACACGCATGGACCCAGTCAAAATTTCCGGCATCAAAGATTGGCCAACCCCCAAAAACGTCAAACAGGTACGATCATTCCTAGGCTTCTGCAACTTCTACCGCGCTTTCATCCGAAATTTTGCCACACACGCCCGCCCTCTTAACAAACTTACACGCAAAGACACGGAATGGACATGGACAACGGCAGAACAAGAAGCATTCGACAGGATCAAGAAGCTCGTCACAGAAGAACCGTCCTCGCACACGGCCAAACTAGAAGATCAATTCGAACTCGAAGTGGACGCGTCAGGATTTGCAATAGGAGCAGTACTACTCCAACGCAAAGAGACGGCAAAAGACACCCCATCGCCTACTACTCAAACACCCTCAGTGCAGCGGAACGAACTACGACATCTACGACC